>CAJVPL010001564.1:0-13095 GCA_910591945.1 Ambispora gerdemannii | reverse complement strand
AAATTAGATTTCACTATGCGATTTTTTAAGAAATTTAGTTATTGGTTTAACAGTCTTGAGGTTAAATTGAGGTTTAAGTTTTATACAAAGGGGGATACTATACAGAGCGCTTTACGGTAGAGTTAGGTCCGCTAAATCACTTACATAGAAATTAGTTTTAAAAAATTATCCATATTGATATAAAAACAGCGACGACGATGTCTCAGATAATTTAAATTTTTGGTTTGCGCTTTGTGAAGTGCAATTTTTCGCGAAAGTTACCATGTTCAGCCTATACCATAATCTCTATTTTCTTTATGCTAATTTTATCCTCTAAACCTTTCCAGATCCAAGACGATTACTTAGTATGCATTAACTTATAAGTGAAGTGCCATTCAATGAATGCAGTTTTTTCAAGCAAAAAAAGCTTTCTTAATCTTCGTGAAGCCAGGACACAGAAGTTAGAGCAGTATTTGGAATAAAAATTGCGAAAATTTTATGTAATAAGAATATTTAGGTTTACAAATCTTTTTTAGAAGCTAAAGCTATTTTCGAAAAATAACATTAATAGCTTTTAATGCATCAGAATTTCCATATTCCATAGAATTTCGATATCCTTTAATCGCGCGAAACAAATTCTTAACAGTTCCAGTCCCATGATTCCAACAAGAAGCCTCATTAAAACATCCATTACCATTATACTGTGACGCAGCTTCCTGATACCAGAAAAAAGCTATCTGTAAGTTCAACTTCACATCAAACCCCATCTGGTAACAATACCCCAATACATTTTGTGCATCCGAATTCCCATTTTCCGCTGACTTTTTGAACCAATGAAATGCGAGTGCTCCATTGCGCAACGTGCCGTTTCCACAGCTGTAGCAGTACCCGAGATTCAATTGAGCCTCGGGAAACCCGGCATTGGCACTTTTCGTGAACCATTCAAACGCAAGAACGTCATTCTTCTCGCATACTTGACCGAGTTGGTAGAATTTCCCGAGTTGATTCTGCGCGTCTGCGTTTCCACCGGATGCTGAGCATTGTAACCAATCGAATGCGGTTTTTTCGTTTTTTTCAATGCCAACACCTTTTTGATAACAGTAGGCTAGATTTAACTGTCCATATGGATCTCCGTGTTCGGCTGATTGTAGAAACCAATAAAATGATTTTGCGTCATCTTGATTCACGCCAATCTTATCCCGATAACACACTGCTAAATTGATTTGTGCAGCAGCATCTCCTCCTTCGGCCGCTTTTTTATACCAGTGTAATGCTTTTTGTTCATTTTTGTGTGTACCAATTCCATTCTGATAACAATAACCCAACCAAGCTTTATTTAAATTAGAAAGGTCAGAGTTAGGTGATGTGTAATGAACAATTTAGAAAACGAATAACAAATCAAAAAAGAAAATACCTTGACCACCAGCATAGCCAACATCGGCAGATCTTTTAAACCAATAAAATGCCAAACCATGATCTTTTTCCGTTCCAACCGCATCATAATAACACCATCCGACTTGACATGCCGCTAACCCATTTCTATCAGCCGCGATATGATACCAAAAGAACATCTCGCGTTTATCGATCTCTGTTCCTAGTCCCCAATGATAAAGAAATGCAAGAAATGATGTATATCCCTCTAGGAATCTTTTCTTATATGTGACTTTAAATATCATCTTGGGGTCGTTGCATTCTTCATCTTCTTCTATTCGTTGTTTCATTCGTTTTAATATTGTTTCATCGTGTTCGTATCGTTGATTTAATTCCGTAAATATTTTTATGAGAACCTCCACAAGTTCTGATGCCACTTTTTCTCTTGATTCTTCTTCCTCTTCATCAATTATATTAGTGGTTGATTCAGATAATTCACCACCATTGTTATTAGTAGTTACTTCTGAGAGGTCACTAATAAGAATAGTTTCTCGTTTCGACTCATGATTACTGGTGTCTGATACGACTAAGTTTATACTGTCAACAGTAGCGTTATTAATATTAGACAAGCTGTTAATATTGTTAATAGCCGATTCGTTCAAGCTATGATCAGTAGAAAGATTGTTTTTAAAAAATGACGGTATTCCGCTTTTTCGATATTCGAATTTTCTTAGTTTGCTTTCCATCTTTTTTTAATGAGTATTAGATTAGGCGGTAAAAAAGAAATAAATCAAGTTAAAATAGTGTTTTGTGATCGTGATGGTAAAACGATGAGTATCAATACACCAATACTTGCATACGTACGTACTCCGAATACATGTATTGATTTAAATTTCGACTATCATTTCTTTGTCCTATCGCTATCGGTGAGAAACAGTATCTATCGCTATCGCTATCGGTATTAGTATTGATTTTCTGTTTGGTAAGAAAGATAAACAGTGGTGCATGTGGTTAATTACATGTATTAGTACATGTACGTGTACTTTCGAGTCTAATCTTACATGTATACATAGCGATAGCGAAGAAACTTTATTTTTCAATTGGATGATGAAATTATTTAATAGTGCATGTCGATGTTTCTTATTACATGTACATGTACATTGACATGTATTATGCAGTGCATCATTCAATATAGCAATGCATGTTGGACGATGAATACATTTCTAACGCTAGCGCTAGTACGTACGTATTATTTGAGCTTATATGGACGGATCATTAGACCATATCAATATGCATGTATAAATGAAATGACTTTGCCAAACAAGTTTTATCATTGATTACTAACTAATTTTCAAACAATACGACAAAAAGCATTAAATTTTCTTGCACGAATTCCAGTCGATTACCGTGCAGGTCACTTAGTTACCACAATTTGCCAAATCTTTAAGACCAATCTGAACTTTTCCAGTCAAAGAAATACGTAATATTATAGAGTAGTCAATAAACTATTGATTTACGTATTTTCTAATTTTTCTGAATTATTTTGAGGGCTCTGATATAATTTGAAGTTAATTTTTTTGTGTGGTGACTAAGTAACCCGCACTGTATAAATCAGAATGTATCCCGACCTTTAAAACTTTGTGTTATGCAATCGTCCTCCTTTATAGGCATACCCGGTGATTGTATGACTATAGGGAAGTATGTTTATATATAATGTTTTTATTTAATGATCACGTACTGAGCGGCGTGACTTTAGGGAGGAATGACTATACGAGAGGGTGATGATGGCATCTGAAACTCTGATAATTGGCATTTTGGTGGTGTTAAACGTGATTAGTCATGCTATAACGAATCGATTAGATGAAAGCATGTTAGTTGATAAATTAAATAGGAGGATTTTGTTAACTAATTTTATGGTTATTTCGTAATTAGAAAAATATTTACGTGCTTTAAAGTTAAAGTAGCGAAACTTAAAATCAACGTTAATATTGAATTTAACCTAATTATATGACTGAAGGTTAGATGATTAGTTTGACAAATTTTTAAGGGAAGGTTTAAAAATTTCACCTGACTTATTTACTATGGGATTTTCTACCAAATGTATGTACGTACATTGTATACGTATCGATATATACAATGATACAAAACGATCGATTTTAACGTTAACGTTGAGTTAATTAGCGTTAGCGTTACATGTAGTAGTCGGCCCTAACAATGATATCGATATGCATAACGGCCAAGTTTACTGAAGTTTAATAACAAACAATCATAGACAAGCTATACTCGGATATTCAAAGGTCAATTTTAATAACGGAGTAAGCTTTTAAGTTTCAGTGATTATAACAGACCTTCACTGCTTCCATTTTTATATTAGCACAGGCATCATAAGATTTCTATTCGCGTGAAAATGACATAGTATAACAGATACATGTACATTACCGTTACCTGCATTTGATGTATTAACGTTAATGTTTAAAGAAGTTTTGCGTTGGTTATGTTCAAAAAATTAGACATTTGCAAGGAACAGTTATAGTAAACCCGCCTCAGTAGTTCAGAACTGTTATAGTAACTAAATAACGATAAACTGAGTTTTTAAAATTTCCTACCACTTCGGTTTTCATACCATGATTAAATTTAATCCTTTTTCGCATGCAAAATAAGAAGTACGTAATCCAAGTACGTATAAAGAACGGAAACGGTTAAGCCATTTTCTTAAGCTTGAATTTTATCATCAAGTAATTTAATAACGCAGAGAATTTCCTAAATATTATCACGGACGTTATACTCTGAGAGCGCAACGAAGTGTAGGTGGTTTTCATAGAGAACATTTTTCATTAGTAGGATTTTTTCGGGATTTGTTTTGAAAGAAAATATTTAATGCCAAAATTTCACTAATTAATACAATCGCGTGTAACTCGATTTCCCAAAATGGGATTAATAATACAGTACATGTATTTTTTAAAAATTTCGGTTATTAACTTTAAAATGAGCGCATAAACTGTAGCATTGAATTGATGTTGGGGGCGCTAGAATTTTTTTATGTAAAACTCATCGTGATGCGTAACTTTTGACAGCCACTGTAAATTGACGAAATCATTTTCTTGTCGGAGAAAAATCAATAGAAGATAAAGATAACAGAGATATACGGTTTAATTCGAAAAAAAAAACAGAACTCGAATTTAACACGGCTTGAAACACATGAATTAATTTTTCTTGAAACTGAATTACCTTTGTCAGATACGTTTTACGATAAAATTTTAACGATTCATTTTCTTTTTATGGTACAATTAATAATAGAAGTTTTTCAACAGGAAACTATTTTATTCACAGAGATGAATTAATAATCTGTTCGCGATTCGCAACTGAATATATATGTTTTTTTATAAATTCTTGTTGCTAAGCAATCAAATTCATAAAGTAATTGAATCTTATCAGCCAAAGTTTATACATGTAATTTAGTAGTTAATCGATATACGTATTTGCAAAGACCACCATTTTTTGCATGATTCATTACTATCAGAATTCATTTCTAGCCGAGTTTTTATTTATATGGTGCAGGAACTCTTAAATTGACAATACGTATGTTTCAATTTAAAATGCTATTACTCAACATAGAGACAAAATCTGACTAGTAACTTTGTAGAACTTACTATAAAGAACAAAGTTACCGGTCAGATTTTGAAAATCTTGCCTCTATGTTGAGTAATAGCATTTTAAAATTGAAACATACGTATTGTCAATTTAAGAGTTCCTGCACCATATAATAATCTATTCTGTTACGTACATTAGATTTGTATTTTGGAGAAGTTAAAATATTTTTGAAAACTATGGTGCATAACATCTAAAGTCATCAAACGTTTGTATTTTATAAAATGGATAAACTTCTTTACTAAGAAGTAAATACAAAATTTAAACCGTGAATATGTTAGAAATAGCCCCTTTCTGAGCATATTCACGGGTAAAATTTATTATTTACTTCTTGGCAAAGAAGTTTATCCATTTTGTAAAATACAAACGTTTAATGACTTTAGATGTTATACACCATAGAAAAAGTAAAATCATCTTGCTTACAATTTCAAATTGTTCATTTTTATCTCGCTTATAGACTCTAATGTGTTTTTGAAGCAAAAGCAAATTTAACTGCTTTCGACTTCCCACCCTCACCTCTCATACACGCATTCCTCGATACAATCTGTCAGTGTGATCCAGGAAGGATTAGGTACAGCTTTACTGCTCTTGTTTGGAGTCGTTTTGGTTAGAACAAAAGTAATTTGCTTTGACTCACGCAATGCTTTCTACACAACTTCGCATTAGTCAATTTATTCTCTTCAATGGGTGGTACAAACAGATTGATTTTTAAATTGTTCCGAAACTTCCTTTGCAAGCTATTCAACATTGAGGAAACTTGCAAATGGGATCCATTTAATATATTTGCTACTAATCTCTGCGCATTCTTTTGTTAGACTGTTTTTAGGCCATTAACTTTGTTAAGTTGACAATGATATTAATTACAATTACAGTATTTGTTTCTTGACAAAGAGTACATGTACCATGGTGCATACCATCTAAAGTCATCAAACGTTTGTATTTTATAAAACGGATAAACTTCTTTACTCAGAAGTAAATACAAAATTTAATCCGTAAATATGCTCAGAAAGGGTCTATTCTATCATATTTACGGATTAAATTTGTATTTACTTCTTAGTAAATAAGTTTATCCGTTTTATAAAATACAAACGTTTGATGACTTTAGATGGCACGCACCATATGAGTATTCAATATAGAAGTTCTCTAGATAACTTTGATTATTTTTGTGAATACCGATACGTATGTTTTTAGTAATTATGGGCTGTGTTTTATATACGAACGTACCTGTTTATCAAACTTTGTAATGATGGTAAAAACAAACGAGATACTAAGATAATAATGATGATTCCGTATCGGCATTAATATGAAAGTCATGAGTTTTACGCACAATAATAAATTTTTCATTTTTTGTTTTTTACATATTTTTGATATTTTGTTAATAAAAAATTTTTTATGCATTAAACTATTGCATCAAATACAAGCAAAATAGCTTCAAATTGATTTTAATATTATGAGCTTTCAATTTAGTACGTACTTTGATTGCTCTGTTTTGTTTTGTATAATATTTTATTATACCAGCTGGATTTTATTGTTATGAATGATTTGTTTATGCTATTCAGTTCTATCTTTTGACATTATTTATAACAATAATAAATCACAAAAGCTAATTTAAATGCATTTACTGTATATACGATTTGCTGGCAAAATTAAAAGGTAGACTATGATTGTGTTTAATTCTGAAAAACACTCAAATTCAGTAGATACTAAATATTGATATCATATGTGCAAAGTTTCATTCGAATTGGAAAATTATCCGAACTTTATTGAATAATCCCATTTAAAAAAAAGATGTGATTTGACTTAAAATGGTTGGAGCTTGATGTTTCATTAATGATATAAAACAAAATACAAGAACTTACTAATGAGGATAAAGAAGAATTCTAAGAATATAATCATCCACTTGCGTGCATCCCAAATTTTTTGCCTCCAGATACAACTTCAAAGCGCGATGAACATCGACATTCGCTCCCACCCCACATAAAAACACATATGCCAAATTACACTTGCCCAATTCGTCACCTATCTCTGCACTTTTAGAATACCAATAAAGCGCATATCTATGATTTCTCTTCACATGAAGTCCATATTGATAATGGTATCCGAGACCGGATTTTGCATTACTGCATCCTCCATTCGATGATTTCACGTACCAGTAGAAAGCTTTCTCATAATTTATTTCTGTGCCGAATCCTTTATGATAGAAATATCCAACCTGGTTTTGACCGAATGCGTCATCGTGTTCAGCAGCTCGTAAGTACCATTTAAATGCTTTTTGCCGGTCGAATTGTGTACCGAAAGCTTTATGATAAAAGAATCCTAGTAGACATGCGTAATCGCGATTTTTGCGAGCGATTTGTTTTAGATTCTTAAAGATTTGAATTTCGGTAAATTGTTCGCGTTGAGAGAACCAGTTTTCTACACACTCTAATAGGTGCTCATCATCCCCGCCAGGATTTGTGACTGACGAGAATTGTTCTAAAAGATCTTTGAGGGCATTTGATAAAGTTGGAGTTTTTGCTTTATGATTTTTATTGTTATTAATGATGGTAACACTATCTATTATATCGTCGACTATAATGTTGCGATCTCGAGAATGTCTGATAAATAAAGTAAATAACGATAATTTATTCATGTTTTTAAATATATAGAGTACGTACGTACCAAGATATTCTGGATTAAAATGATAATGATAAGGATTTTCATTCGCACCAATTTTATTATCGGAATTTGTAACTCACCATAACGATAACGATAATATAGCATCATCGGTATATCGATATACAATGTATGTTATAAAGCACAGCATTTTAATGTACATGTACATGTACATTATAAAGCACAGCATTTATTACTGTACGTATTTTCAAAGTACAGTACATGTAATTAAATTCTGTCAGAATTTGTGAAAGAAAAATTTAAAGCTTTAGAATTATTTTTATAAGGAAAAATCAATAAAAAAACTAGTATCTTCAAGAATCTTAATCTAAATATGCATTAAAATATTTGTTAATTAACAATGTTATAAAATAATTTACCAAAGAAAAATGCTACAAATATAATCCTCCGCTTTCGAGCATCCCATATTTTTCGCCTCCAGATACAACTTCAAAGCGCGATGAACATCAGCATTCGCTCCGATACCACAAAAAAACAAATATGCCAAATTACACTTGCCCAATTCGTCACCCATCTCGGCACTTTTAGAGTACCAATAAAGCGTATATCTATCATTTCTCTTTACATAAACTCCACTCTCATAACAGTATCCGAGATTGGATTTAGCATTACTACAACCGTTCTCCGCTGATTTTTGATACCAGTAGAAAGCTTTCTTGTGATCTATTTCTGTTACGATTCCAAGTTGATAAAAATATCCGACCTGGTTTTGACCGAATGCGTCATTCTGTTTAGCAGCTTGTAGATACCACTTGAATGCTTTTTGAGGGTCGTATATAGTTCCGAGTGATTTATCATAAACGAATCCTAATAGGGATGCGTAATCACAATTTTTGTGAGCGATATTTTCTAGATGCGCAATGATTTGACTTTCTGTAAATTCTCTGTGTTGAGAGAACCAATTTCGAATACATTCTTTTAGATGTTCATCATAACTGCCTGTATTTGTGGTTGACGAAAATTTTTCTAAAAGATTTTTCAGGGCATTTGATAAATTTTGAGTTTCTTCCTCATAATTTTTATCGTCATTAGTGTTAGTATCATCGTCGACTATAACGCTGTGTTCTTGGGAATGTATGAATTTATCCATTTTAAAAAATGACGATGAACACAAAATTACAATAAAGGATTCTCATTCGCACCAAAGTATGAGGTCTTATCTACCAATTTCGGCATTTGTGACTGTTATCGTTATCGTTATCGTTATCGTTATACATGTACATTTACATGTACATGTACATAACACTAACGCTAAGTTTACAACCATTATCGTAATAGCGATAGCAAAATCATTAGCATTAGTATCTTATTACGTATCTCATTTGGTTTATTATCGTTTCAAAGTACATGTTCGTTCATATACACGTGTAAAATAACTGATTCTTAAATATGGAATCTAAACTTCGAATGTCATGATTATACGTCGTGAATGCTACATGTACTGCTATGGATTTTTTTAGTAGCACTTTCAATTCTATAAAGAAAAAATAAGATATTGACAGACTAATAAAAGAATGCGCGAAATTAGAATGAATCCCATTTGAAGACTCACCAATGTTGAATATCTTGCAAACGGAGATTTGCGACAATCTCTCCTTATCGCTATACCTGTAAACACCACACAAAGTGTCGTTTTACGGGTGTCTATAGTAAACGATGTTTCTTACGGATGTTTACAGACATGCCAGACTTTTTCGTATATTTCCGTATTTTTTTTTTTAGACATTTACAGTCAGGGCTCGATTACCGATGAATCAGTAAAATGCTGAATCGAGAGAATACTAATAGACTAAATTGAGTACAATTTTAATATAGTGATCTGGAAACAAGAGTCGCTAACTTGCGATTTCATTGAATCGAACAATTGTTAAATCGACCCTGATTAGGTTGTGAATGATTTATCATAATAGATATAATCGCGATTTTGCGAGCGATTTGTTTTAGATTCTTAAAGATTTGCATTAGTGAATTTTTCACATTGAGGGAACCAGTTTTCTACACACTCTAACGCTAGTAGGTGCTCATCATCTCCGCCAGGATTTGTGACTGACGAGAATTATTCTAAAAGATCTTTGAGGGCGTTTGATAAAGTTTGAGTTTTTGCTTTATGATTTTTATTGTTATTAGTAATAGTAACACTATCTATTATATCGTCGACTATAATGTTGCGATCTCGAGAATGTCTGAAAAATAAAATAAATAACGATAATTTATTCATGTTTTAAATATAGCGAGAGTACCGGAGAATTTTATTCTTTCCTACAATCACGCTTCTACTGATATATTTTATTCAGAAATTTAAGAACATGATTTCAAGAAATAGATTGTATTTTCAGAATATGCTTTTAGTACATTCCTATTCTTTGACATACGTAATCGCATAGCAAATAATAAAACATACCGTATACTCACGAAAATATATGCTAAAATTAAGCACCCCCGAAATTGTAATAGATTTTATTAAATTTATATAAAGGATTATTGTACATGTAATTACAAATAAAAAGATAGATTTAACTACTCAATATCATCAATACTAGCATCATAACTAACATTTTATTTATCAGAATTCTCTGTGCTATCATCGAATGTATCCGATATATGACGAATTTGAAAGAATTAATCATTATTTCGTCAGAAATTGCTCCCATGATCATTTCACCATCACACAAAAAACTGCATTGTGGTTGGCTCATACTTTGATATAGTATTGCCGACATTTCATAGCACACAAATGTCACGACGCGACGCTGACAAGGAAGAAGACTTAATAATAGGACAGTTCGGAAGATGATGAGTTAGACGCATGCGAGTTTTTGGAAACGATTGGTATTTAAGATGGAGGAATTTGGTAACATTGTTATAAAGTCAGTGTCAGAAGCATACACAAGGAATTTGGGGATTCGAATTAACAGAGACTTCATGGCGTCCGAGGAATTTTCTCCGGGCATTGCTTGATAGAGCCCTTAGTTATGTAATATAATTCAAACCTGAACTTCAATTATTAGACTAACCCCAGCCGCAAAAGGAGGCTTTTATTAGAGGGAATACTTTTTTTTTATAACTATGCTAATTAGTTGATTATAGTTGATCGATTTAATCCTAAAAAAGGTCATCTAGAATTAACGTAACAGCGCGCTAAAATCATAACGATGTACCAAATTTTACGCATGTACACGTGTATGATAATTCACTTGTCATTTGACAATACCGATACTGTGTATTTTCATAGCTTAATTAGGAAGTTCCACAATTCATGTACATGTATGATCAAAAAAGACCTATATAACCTAATTAAGTCGTAAATGTCGTAAATGCATCATTATCGTTATCGTATAACAATAATGATAAAAGTCGAAAAATTTAATATAAATACGTACATGTATTATTACATGTACGTACGTACGTAGTTAGCTTAAAATTTAATACATTCAATAACGATAAGCTAAAATGATATCAGAAACCACTTCTAAAAGAGACTTATCAAAAGAACTACTTGAAATCTACAAAAAAGGATGCGACAACTACGAAGATGATCAAATAATAGAAGTAGAAGTAAACGAATGGCTCAAAACACATAATGAACCACTATCACAAATCTTCAAGATGATATTTGAGCGAAGGGACGACGAAACAAACTACAAAACTCTTCTAGCATTTATGTATTGCCTGGGAATAGGAACGGAAATTGATAAATTTGAAATGTTTCGATATTATTCGATTGCTGCGGAACAAGGGGATCCGGTTGCCGCGAATCAAATTGGATGGTGTTTTTTTAAGGGGGTGGGAACACGCAAAAATCCCGAAAAGGCTTTTTATTGGTTTCAACGTTCGGCTGATGGTGGTTATGCACTAGGATTAGGTTGGTTGGGACAATGTTATGAGAACGGTGTTGGTGTAAAAGCCGACATTGATAAAGCGTTTAGTTATTATATGAAATCGGCGGACGAAAGTGCTGGGTCACGATGTAATATTGGAAATTGTTATATGAGTGGACGTGGAGTGGCTCGTGATATGGATAAAGCCGTTTATTGGTATAAAAAAAGTGCGGAAAAAGATCATAGTTATGGACTATACAATCTCGCTTATTGTTGCCAATACGGATACGGGATAAAAAAAGATGAAAATGAAGCATTCAGACTATACCAAAAATCAGCAAATAAAGGAAATACCGATGCCCAAGTCCAACTTGCCTTCCTATACAGAGAAGGACGCAGTGTTGAAAAAGACGAAAATAAAGCATTTTACTGGTACAAAAATGCCTCTGATCTTGGAAATCCTGCCGCAACAAGTGGACTCGGATACTGCTATCAATTCGGAATCGGAACACGACTAGATAAATATAAATCACTGCTTTGTTATAAAAAATCTGCCGGTGAAAGTTATCAATTGGGGAAATATAATTATGCGCATTCTTTTCACGATGGGTTTAGTGGGTCAGTGGATAAACATCAGGCGATATATTGGTATAGACAGGCATATAATTATGAATATATGAAGCAATTATTTGATATCTTTTTTCCTAGATAAATGTGTTTGTATTCTAATAGTATTCTCATTTGCAGCTTTGCATTTAACATCAATATTAACTTTATTTGCATCTTAACGTTAATTCAATAAATAAAAATTTCGTTTGTCATTTTTGTAAATCAGAAAAAATCTAATCAAAGAAAAATTGATATGGTCCATACACAACATATCGTTATTTATGTGCCACATAAAGCAAACATTTCAATGATTCAGTTTTCATTTACATGTATTTGATTTTTGAATTGTTACAAGGTTAAATATATGTAATTACAGTATCCCTCTAAGTCAAACGCTAAGACGAAGCCTCTTTATATCGAGAAATTTGGCTACATATGTATATAAAGAAAAAATAGAAACCGCTCTTAGTCGAAATTAGCTATATAGAATTACTTATTTGTACGAACGATACAAATAGATTCTAATGGTTTTATGTGCTAGAATTAGGGTTATAGTTAGATGGATTGTATGCAAAAACACCTTCCCAACATTTTCAATTAGCGTTAGTGCTCCAAGTTACAGTGACTCACTAATATTACAGAATACTGAAAAAAAATGGTGAGATTTGAATATCTTGTCATTGAAGGATCGTAACAAATAAAATTTAATTTCATTCGTTAAAATAGTGTTACAGTAGTAACAGAAATTTCATAAATTCATGATAGAATAGGCCTTTTCTGAGCATATTCACGGATTAAATTTTGTATTTATTTCTTGGTAAAGAAGTTTATACGTTTGATGACTTTAGATTTTATGCACCATAGGAATAAACCAAAAATCGATTCTCGAGCACAAATTATATAACTAGTGTTGCAAGTAGGGCTGTTAAAAGTCTCATGTGAGTCGGTCTTTGAGTCGTCTTTTGCTGAGTTGCTTTTGAGTCTGAGTTTAGGC
>CAJVPL010001563.1:0-13103 GCA_910591945.1 Ambispora gerdemannii | reverse complement strand
TATATTTTTGATTTTTATATCTTTATGATATTAGTTTTATTTAAATTGTTATTTTTGATTTATACTTTTTAGTATTATTATTTTACACTTTAGTTTAGTTTCTCTTTGATTAATAGTGGCTTCACTTGTTAATCATTATAAATTTTTTATTCTTTCTTTATATTTTTACCTCTTTTTTAAATTACTTTTGTAATTTAGATCTTTGAACATACAATATTTGTAGATATTGGCACAGGTCTTAGAAATCTTTGCTAATATTTATAATTCATTTTCTTTACTTAAGTTTAATCATCCCTCTCCTAATATCATATGTTTATAATGATTCTCAGTAAAACCCACTATTCAGAATCACTGTAATATTATAAATAACAAACTTTATTTAAACTAGAAATAGTAATAGAATATGTAAATTTCTTATTAATATTCTTATTATAATATTAATATTATAATACTTTTTTTTGAAAAATATCATAAATATATTTATTATTTCATACTTCTTTTAAAATTATTTTAATATCTTTTCTTTAATTTGAATTATTTTTATTTTTCTATTTCTTTTTATATTTATTTTCTTTTATATATATAATATCTTTATCTGAATAAATTTCATCACATATAAAAGAATACTTTGCAAAATATTAGAAAATTTATTCCTATATTAACTAAATCTTTTTCTTAACTCAAGGAGTTATAATCAAACTAATAATAAACAATAATATTATACAATAACTTGAAAGCTCAATTAATATTTTGAATTTCTTAATAATTTTTTCTTTGAGATATAATTATCATTGAACTATAATTATCAATATTATCCTCTGAAATATTTAATTATTTTGAATTTCTCAAAGATTTCAACAAATTAACTCTTTATAAAAAAATTTTATATCAATATTTAATGTATTAAAAATAACAAAACTAGGTAAATTCATAAATTTAGTACTAATAATAAAAATTACTAAAGAATAATAATTTAAATTAATTGATATATATAAAAATCAAAATTAGAAAAAACTCTAAAAAAGATTTATTGTCAAAGAATAAATAAAAAACAAAATTGGAATACTATTTTGAAATCAGAAAAATACTTTACAATTAATCAAAAAAATATTAAAAATATTTACAATAATTAAAAAGATCTATTCATCAAAAAATTAATTATTTCATAGTATAAAAAAAATCTTTGAAATATTTGAAATAAAGAATTTTTATTTCAGATTATTATTAAATTAACATTTACTCAAATATAATAGTAATATAAATATCACAAATTTTAAAAATAATTAAAAAATATAAAAATTCTAAAAATATTTATATAATAACAAAATTTCCTAATATTATTTTACTTTTTATTATTTTACTTTTTCATTATTTTACTTTTATAAATATTATTTTACTTTTCTGTTATTTTACTTATTTAAATTTTTACTTCTTTATATATTATTTCACTTTTATATAATTAATTATTTTATTTTTATTTATTTAGTTTACTTTTTATATTTTTGAAAAATATATAAATAGAAATGCTATTTGAGCTTTAACTCAACATATTATAACTAAAAATAAAAATCTCTCTTAACAAAAATCTTTAAAATATTTTTTATCTCTCATATTTTCTTTATATACTTCAAATTTTGTATATAAGTGATCTTATATTATATTGTACCTAAGAAATTACTAATAACTTTATATTATATTGTACTAAATAAATTGCTATTATTAACTTTGAACTTTAGATTATATTATACTAAACAAATTACTATTATTGAATTATTGAACTTTATATTATATTATATTGAACAAATCACTATATTGGGATTATTAAAATTTGATTTTAAATATTTTGATTTTGTTATTTTAATTTTTGATTATTAATAAATATTTCTCACTTATGAGAAGAACAAAGTAAAAAAATTTTTGTTATTATTATTACTAATTATATTTTTAGCTCTGAAAAGCTTTATATTAATATAGAGAATTAATTTTTCAAATTATTTTTTTATATTCTTTTTCTTTTTTGATCTTTATTCTTATATAACTCTTCTATATTATTATTTCTTTTTAAGTAAATATAATTTTTATAAAAATTAATATAAATCTTAGATACCTCTTTTTTTAATATTTTTATTAGTTTATTATTCTCTTCTAATTAAAATTCAAATTTGTAAGTTAATTTAATAATTAATAAACAAATTTATAATAGTAATATATTGAACTATTAATATATTAGCATTTTGATAATATCAAAACTTTAGAAATATCAGAATTTTAGATATTTAAAACTTTGAATATATCAAAATTAGAAAATATTAAATCAGGATATTGTTGAAGAATTAGAATTTTCATATTTCAAGATTTTGAATATATCAGAATTTTGAATATTTAGGATTTTAGCAATATCAGAATTTTGGCAATATCAGAATGTTGGGTATCAGGATTTTGAACATTTAGAATTTTAGGAAGTCAGAATTTTGATAATGTCAAAATGTTAGACATTCAGAATTTTGGTATTTTGAGATTTTGGTAAATCAGAATTTTGGATTTCAGAATGTTGGGTATCAAAATTTTGACAGTTGGGATTTTGGATCAGATCCATTTTTTATAATTATATTTTTTATTATATTTAATTTTATGTTAAAAAAATAATTATAAAAAGATTTGGTTATTTTATATTTTCTTTTCAAACTAATAAAAATATAAAATACTATATAAATATTAGTTATTATAAATGTTGACTATAATATTAAAGTTATTAGTTTAGTAACATAAATTTTTAAAGAAATTACATCACAAATCTTGAATTATTGATTTTGCACAAAAATAATTAATCTTATCAAAAAAATTGAACTAAATTAAAATCTAAATTTTTACAAAGAAGGATATTATAATTAGTGCTTTATGATAAGTCTTTCTCTTATATATCATCAAGAGATCTGGAAAAAATCTGATGATTGCATTACACACCTAATAAATTTATATACATATATAACTATGTAATTTAGCTGCCCATCTATACTCAAAAATCAGGTAATTTTTTTCTGTCAGGTTCCTTATAAACTAACTTAATATCATAGCTATTTGTATAAATTGCCTTTTTATAAGCCAGCAATTTCTTGCACTTAGCTTTACTTGTTAAACGCGTAAATTAACGCTGTGTTTATAAGTATAGCGGATATTCGACATAACAGAACTAAATATCAATATAGTAGCATGGGTTCGGCCAGTCGATATAATAAACCTTACGTGATATGCATATTTATTAGTAAAGGCTTGATATTGCGGATTATTCGAAGTTCCAAGTTGAGTTAATGTTCATTTTGCTATTAAAAAAAAATGAGGGAAAACAAATCGATATGTATTTACCTCTCACTCCTGGTGACACCGAACAAAAAGATTCCTTCAACATCAAACAGATGAAAAAAATCAGAATAGCAAATTTGGATTTAATACAAGTGAAATATTAAGCTTATTATTTCTCATGCGCGCATATCGATATAACATCTGACCAATTAAACAGGTTTCTTACGCCCAGAGTTATTATTGTTATTTAAAATTTATATTAATAATTGCATAATATATATACAATCAAACTTCGATATAATGAAGTGGTCAGGTTATTAATACTTCGTTATATCAAGATTTTGACTGTAATAGTCCAATAAACATTTAGATTATTCTCTAAGGAATTAAATTCTAAAAAGTAATATTAATTAAGATAAAAAACGTCGAATAATAATCACCACCAGAACGAACGAATACATTATTTAATGCACGCTATGCTATAAAATCACGTAGTTTAGCAATATACGCTATTGCCGTTGTATCTAATCGTTCTGGGACCGATGTAGTCACAAATCACTATTAGGAGATGAAAATGATGATTAGCGTTAGTTTTGGTAATTAATACTGAGTAAAATAATGTGACTTACAATCACGAAGAGCGGTGTAATCGTTTTTCCATTTAGCGAGACCAGCAGACAAACCTAAAAATTGAAAAATGAAGATGTATATTAAATATAAATAATTATTGGCTACAAATATAAAAATGATCATAATACTAACCAATCATAGTCGCAAACAAACTAACAAGGAAGAACCACATTAAATAATATGTTTTCATAGTGGGTTGTCCGTTATAGAAGAATGGTTGATGCAAAACTGGAACATTCTGCAGTGTCTGCTGATTTTCCTGTTTTTCACCAAGAGGTTGCGTCTGTGGAGAAACTACATGTATTACGTTAGTTTGTGGCGGCATTGACGGTGATGGATAGAACTGCTGTTTTTGTTCTGCAAGCCCATTGACATCTGATGGTGGAGGACCAAGTGGTGGGCCAAGTGGAGAATCGGATGGTGGTGGGCCAGCGGGCGGACCTAATTGAAAGTTTCCCGTTTGTTGGAATTGTTGTGGTGGAGAAGAAGGTGTACCACTTGCTTGGTGGCCATGATAGAAATTATTACTATCATTGAAAGATGGTGGTGGTGGTTGTTGATTGTAAATTTGTTGTGGTTGTTGTCCACCAGCATTAAAGTTATCATTTGGAAGTGCCATTATTTTTTATTTTTTTACTTTCACTACCGTTATTTATTACGCTTGATTGAACGTCTTTTCTATAAAATTGGGAAAGAAGAAAGGAAACAACAAAGTAAAGCGTGAAGGAATGAAAGTGTACTTGACTAAATTTTCCGGATTGAGACTTACACAATTGATTTTGATTGGTGGTGTTAATTGTCTTACATGCAATTGGCCAATTTTGGTAATATCATAAAAACAATGCTGCTGCTTCTGTTTCACTTTCTGAACACCAACTTTAACGAAATATTAATTCATGAATTAGATATTGTTTTGTTTCGGATGTGACCACTGTTATGTACGTATAGCATTGATCAAAGCGATAGCGATAGGATATCGATATTAGTCGAGCATAAATTTCTTTAATTATGGATAACACATTACTAAAGTGAACAACGTGCTATTATCGATATCGATATATTTCAGTTAAATTTTGACATTAATGAATAGATATTTTTCGCGGTACATGTATTAATATTAAATATATGTTCACTAAAAATAAACGTTACTTTAGTTTCTTAAACTCTAACTTCAAGCTTAAATACTCGCTGTTTGTCAAAGTTTACCCCTAGACTTTAACAATCAGTTTCAATCATACTCATTGATAGAAAACTGCGTGAAAAAGAGATAAATAAATTTTACCTTGTTCTTTGTCGTTATTACTTATTTCTTTTATTTCTTTTTTGTCTTGTCCGGTGAAACTTGTATGCTGTACGTATGTTATGTTTCAAATCAAAACATTCCTTAAATAGCGTAGTGTTAACGCTGGGAGATAGGTTAATTGATTCTAAAAATATAAAATTGCTGTGTAATAATCAATTGCGTCTCACTTTATCGTTATCCCTGAATGCACGATTTAAACAGCTGACAATTTCTAATTTGCCGTGTACATGTACATGTATAAACAACCTGTGAAATTGCCTTTTCGTTCTTTGGTAATTTTTTTAATTTATCACATGTATTTTATTACATGTATATTAAGTGTCACATATTTATATGTGAAAATTTATTTTGAAAATGTTGAATATCGATATGTATTCGGTAACATAATACATACGTACATGTACGTATTTAACGTTAAAACCGGGTGTTCATTTTGATCTATCGCTACGATATGAATTGATTACGTATAGCTAGCTCTCTTTTGAAGAGAAATAATACAAAAAAAGTGCTTAGCTCAAATCTTTTCATTGTTCGATTTCTGTATTATACCCCTTATAAATTTTTTTCAAAATTTAGAGTTTAAAATTAACGTTAAGTAATGTTATAAAATAACCTAATATGCTCTTTATGTTTTTACCTTAATCGGTACTTAGTGACAACACAAGAAGGCAATAGGAATCTTTAAAACAAAAAATCATATTTAGGCCCAGCTCTTTAGTAATTTTAGTAATTTGCGGTTTTTCAGGAAACTTGGCTCTTATTATTAACACAAAATTAATCTTCATTTATCTACTTTTTTGCCACTTCTTTTCACAACGAACTTTAATCAATATTTAACTGAGATGTCTATGTATGAAAATGAATCAAATAACCTCGTCGTGGTCAACGATGAAAGATCAAATAAACCACAGCAAACTTCAATTGATTTAGACTCGAAAAATAATTTTTTATTGACTACTACGACCAACAATATTACAAATATTGGCCATAATAATGATGATAACAAGAAATGCAAAAAAATTACGATAAACGAACTACCAAATGAACTTTTGTCAATGATAATTCATAATCTAAGTAGTAATAGCACTTCAAATGATAATTCAGCCCGTCATTTATGGTTGTTACGTCGAGTTAGCCATCGTTTTAAATATATTATTCATCAAGTTGTTTACGAAAAAGTAAAATACCGGTTAGCCCATTCTGCACCGACCACTTTGCAACTGTTTCTTTGCCAAATCACCGGATGTGCCATAACATATTCAGATCCGATTCGCGTCCACGTAACCGGATACAATAAGGAAACGGGTGAAGTGATGCTCGGGTGTCAACGGAGTCGGCATTTTCTGCGCGTAAACAAAAAAACCAAACTTTTTTTGGCGGTGAGGAAGAAAACGCCTGTTATAATGACGAAAAATAAGTACAATGGTAAAAACGGTATTAATAACGGCGGCGACAAATACGCGGAACCAACTAATAGTGAAATTCTTACATTTCGAAATGAGGAATGTAAAGAACCGCTACGCGATGGAAAACACGCGATTCACAAAGCAAATTCCTTCAAAGTTGAATATGAGCTCGTGAGAAATTGTAATGGTAACGCGAGAGAATTTTTTGAAAAGAGTCTTTTGGTTTTATCGGTTATCGTGACACCAATTTTAATTTTGGAAACGGCGATCTCCAAATGATTGTTCACTTATCATATTCATACTTTGGGATTTCTTCTGACGAATCGGATAAAAATCGAATGAATGACTAAGAAAACAACAGGGTGAAAGTTGCTACTAATAAAGGAGATATGATCGGGGATATTCTTTTTTTTTATTTATTTCTTTTATAAACTTATTCTTTATCGTCGTTTTTCAAAATTATTCTTTACCGTCGTCGATTTTCAAATTACAAAAAATAAAGTATATTTTTGGTGAATATTCGTAATTGAAATCTCCCACTTAATGTTTTCTTTTTCATCTCGTGAAATTTAGATCACGAAATAACCTGTTTTTCGCAGTAGGGTAATATTGTTCTTTACTCATAAAAGAATGAAATGAAAATGCAGATAATTTTCCACAATTATTTTTTTTGTACTTTTTAAAGGAGTGTGTGAATGTATTATATTTTCAATAACCCGCCATCATTACAAGTGCTTAGTTAGAAAAAAAAGGAATGAAAAGAAAGACTTGTTAACGCAGAGCAAAAAATCAATTTAACAACTTCCAATCTATCTGTTATATGTCTTTTTTCTGTCCTTCTCTTTAGTAATCAATACTATTAAAATAATAGGACTAGTAAATTAACATATTTTCATCCTTTCACATTAATCATTGCATTGATCATTCTAACAAAAAAAAATACTTCATTCAAGACTTCCATTTCCCATTCTTCTCGCGACAAATGTTATTTACAGATATCGATATTTCCAAAATTGGGAAACCAAATCATGAAATTTGATTGGTCTATGTCAATCCGCACTTAATTACCATATTTGAACTAAGTACGTACATGTAATGGTAATGCTAAATGCTAAATGCTAAATAAGATTGTACAAGTGGTCATGAACCACGTATACCATACCATTAAAAAGAGGTAAATGTATCCGTAGTTAGTAGAAAAAAATTGATACTCAACCAATCAATGCCAGGATACTTTACATTTTTCAAAGTCGCCTTTGTACTATAGTATCAGTTCAAAAACGGAGAGGTGCTTTGGTCAGTAAGGTAGCAAATTAATATTCAATTCAAATGACACTTTACATTGAACCGAGAGTACACACATAAAATGCTCATTATATAAATGCGCAGACAGATGGATATTGAATATAAGAAAATATCAAATCTAATAAATTGGATGATTGAACCTTTAAACACGTACGTCAATCTACCATGCGCACAGTCACCTCAAATGTGAAATAATGCACACATTACGTAATTTGTCTTTCAATGTGCGGATTAAAAATTCCACATTAAATGCATCGTGTCGTCATATTGAGAATACAGCTTACGTAGTTACATTCGCAAGCTATGTTTCGAGTACGATTTCAAATTATACTTTTTTCTCCTAAAAGATTATACCTATGATTGCATGTTTTTACACAGAAAACATATCGAAGCACAAAAACTTCGAGCAAATATTGTCGAATTCGTCATCAATCTTTCGATGATCCACTCACCGATTGGCACAACAAAACAAAATGGATTAGTATCTCAATTTCTCTTAGTGAATTCATATTTTTGTGCTTTAGCGTGTTTGTTATAATAAACGATCAATGAGATCTAATATGTCATCCTCTGGGAACTTGTTATTAATGTTCGGTGTAGGCAAGGTATGGCTAAAACGTAAGTGCTATTCGAAATTCGGAGAGTGATTTCAAGATGGACAAACGGATGTTAAACATCGATTTATACAAACTCTTGAATTATAAATTTCTTTTGCTCCAATTTTTATAGCACTACATAATAATAATTTATCTTTTGCAATAAAGTTAAACGTTATGATAAAACGTTCTTTGTTAATAAGCTTCAAACACAATTTTGATAACATGAATACGGATCCGGCACGACATCCCGAAAATCACAATCCCGACAGCTGATATGCCCGACAAACGAAATCCTGAAAGCCAATATCCCGAAAGTCCAACATTCCGAAAGTCCAATATCCCGAAACTTCAACATCCCGAAACCCCTATATCAAGAAAAAATGGTGCATATCCAGCACTTGACAATTTGCATTTTTGATCGCCTAATTGTGTTTTGATTAATTAAAAATTTATTATCGCTATCATATACCATACATAGTTTTGTACATGTACATTCATGCAAAATCGTGGCTGTCAATCTAATCTAATAAATACGAATTGAATAGGGTCCGTTAAAGCCATGTAGTTACATGTGATTTTTAATCCGGTCCGGATTGCAACCATGTGACCAAAATTGAATAGCCAATAAAAATACTATAGCATTAGCTCACCAGCAATAACATTCTTTGAATAAACCCACATTAAAAGTACTAATCAAGCAATTTTGCAGTGTTCTGGTTGACAGCAAAAATAAACTGACCAATTAAAAATTTTATTTGATTGTTGTTGACATTGTTAAAATTGATTTTTCAAGAACATTTCCATCCAAAGACTCACATTTCATCAAATACTCACCAAAGAACTCACTAGATCCGGTCGCGAAACCAACACGTAGAAACTGGACATCCGGGAATCCTTACTAACCCTAACCAACACCTGCGGTCCCAGAAAATAAGTCAACTTTGGATGTTTACTTATATTTCTCCCAATATCCAACCAATTTTTGTGGTCCGAATACAAAGAATGTTCAACTTGATTAGGAGAATCAAATGAACCCGAGTTCGCAAAATTCTGAAGCTCGGTGAGATATCATTGCCTCACGATCCGTCCGTCATTTTGCGATTTTTCATGCGCTGACTTTGGATACAATATTGTCCCGATTTTGTTGATCTAAACGCAAAAATATTCACCTTAATTATAGGATTATAGATCGCAAAGATCTGATCATGTGTTCCAGAAATGTGGACGTTCAACGATGCGATACAGACCGGTGCGAGACCAAACCGGAAACCAGTCAAATTTGCGATGGCACCAACGAAATGAAAAAACTAGACACCCAACAATGAAAGAACGCCAAATACTCACATTCAGGAAACTTGGTACGAAACAAAAACTGGAAACTGGTCGCGTAAGTTGTTAGTTGTTATGAGTGAGTTTGGTCACCATTTTCGTTTCGCTGGTGTTGCGAATTTGATTTCATGGCGGTAATGTTTTTAGTGAGTATTTGGCACTTCTTTTCGTTTGTGAGAGTCACAGCCAGAATTTTGCTGGACCAAATCACAAAACAAAAGACATTTGTTTTTGTTTTGATGTTATGCAGAATTCAGCCAATCATTGAATGTGTTACAGATATAGTTCATGTGCATTAAGTCAATCCGGATAATTATAATTATTCGAGTTGACTTAAGCCTTAATTCACTATATGGCTTTAACGGTCCCCCTATTATGGGCAATGTCTAAAGTCTAGTCCATCTGATAATCAGTCCGAAACACAAACCAATAAGGATGCGTAAATTTTTGATCAACTCAGCAAACCAAATCTGAAACGTGGGCAAAAACAAGAAAAATAACAGAAACAGATGCTTAAATCTATTTTGGTATACTAATAAAAAATGTCAGGAAGGCAATTTTATATATAAGCTTGATCACAACTTTAACCCTAATTCTAAGCTTAAAATTAATCTTTAATTATACGTATAGTTATGTATCACGTGATGGATCAGACTTTAAACGTTCCCTAGTAGACTAGTCATAGCAGAAAAAGTTCCAGGCCCGTGATCTGATTCAGAACCAGATCTATCTAATTAATCAACCCACAAAATGATGATCAATTCTTACACTAATTTATCATTATCATTATCGTTATCATTATTACCAACCTACAGGAACCAAAGCAGTTTGTAACATGTAATTTGAGAAAGAAAGAAATGAAAATGAATTTTTTTTGCATTCAAAATTATGTACATTTTGGAATTAAACATTGTATAAACTTTTAGTCTTGTATTATATATATATACGATATAAAAAATTCATTTTTTTTCTAACAAATAATGATAAAAGAATTCTATGTAATTTTTACAGTTCTCACATGTAACACATAATCAACGAGATCCTATCGTATCCAAGATTTTTTGTTGTTTGTTAGACTAGTTCTGTCATGTTTACTAGTGGATATCGAAATTCAGAGTTAACGGTAATAGATATGGGTCACGTTAGTGATATTCCAATTTGTCCATCAGCAAAATAATGGTGAGAAGAATGGTGAAAAGAAACATTGATTGAAAGATAGCGATAATATAACCATTTTAAAAAATAATTATCTATTTGATCTTTTAGATAATTTTTCTTTAATATTAACGTTAAGTAATTACTTGGATTTTGAATAATTTTACAAAATTTTACATGATAATAAAATTATATTTATTTGAAAATAAATCATTTATCATTATTAAAATTTCAAGAATACTCGTAAAACTACTAATATACAAATTATATATTAGTTAAATCATCCACTTAAAGTAATTTACAAGAAATACAAAAATATTCGTTGATATTTAAAAATAAATCTACCTATTTTCTTATTGTAAATACTCATTCATACTTATTGATGAAACTCATAACCAAAGGAGAAATTGGATTAATACTTTTAATAAATGAAATCAGCAAAATATGCAAAAGAGTCTACCTGATTATATAGTTTCAAGTTATCTAATAGATTATCAGTAATTAATCATATATATTGAAACACATCTTCTAAAAGAAAAAAAGCTGTTAAAAAATCTACTTTAAATAATATTTAAAAAAAATCTGCTCTGAAAGTAAAAGATGTCTTGCTGTGAAAAGAGTAAATTGGATTCTGAATTTATATAGCAATGTAAAAATAGAATAATAATATTTTCTGTATGTAATTCCTGTATGAAAAATAACAGAAAAAAATAGCACAAAATCAAATCTATCAATACTGAAAATACTCTATTTTTAGCTTTTAATAATAATATATTTATTACAAATAGAAATAATGAAGATAAATTTGTTAATACTAAAAATACTTCATTTTCAGCTTTTAATAATAATATGTTCATGATTACAAGTAGAAATAATGAAAATAAACTCACCAATACTGAAAATACTAAATCCTCAGTTTCTAATAATAACATATTGTAAAGATAGTAAAGATAATATTGAAAATATTTAATTCTTAGCTTATAATAATGACATATTTATAATTACAAGTAGAAATAGTAAAGATAAATTTATAATATATAATATTGAAGAGCTTGTAGTTATCAGTTTTAAAAATATAACAAAAAGATAATTATATTGAATTTTCAGCAATAATAAAACTTGAAAGAAAACTAATATATATAAAAATATTTTAAAGTTAATCAAAATAATGAATTTATAAAATTTCATAATACTATAAATATTTTGCTCATACTTTATCAAGTGAAATTAGATTATTATTGAGAACTTTGAAACTTGTACATAAATAAAAAAATAATTATTATATAAAATATATAATAATTTATTTAAAGAATTGATTATTAATACAAACATTTAAATAACTAATTTGCAAAACAAATAAATAAAATATAACCTATTATTAAATATTATTTATGCAATTATAATATAATAATTAAAATTAATTTATAAGTAATAAATTATAATATTTGTGTAATATTTTACATATAGAAAAATCAAATTATTTGCAAATATTATTATATAAATACAATAATATATTACAAAAAATTAAGTTTATAAATAATTTTGCAATAAAAAGCTAATTAATTTATTATTATTAGAGTTTAAAAAAGTCTAATTCAGTTCAAAAATTCAGATTTAATTAAAATTTTGATTTGAATTTCAAAATTAGTTTCTCGAATGCTATTTCTGAAAGAAATGATGATTTTGTTAACATGTTTCTAGTTTTTATTTGTATAAGCAAAAAAAAGCAGAATCAAATTGAGAATAACTTTTTTTGCTTCAAATAAATAGTGGAGTTTTGAAAAGAGCAAGTTTATTATTTGGTTGCTATATTTCCATAAGAGTGTATTATTAGTTGGTTATCATATTCATTATGCTGTTTCATCATCATAATTAATAAAGGCAGTTTTAGATTTTTGATTTACTAGAAAAAAATGTAAAACAAGTGAATGACTTTGGTTTTAATTATTATTGATATCGATATGTATATTGTAATATATAAATTAAATTATAACATGTTAATTTGAATTATAAATAGCTTTTTATAATAAAAACAATAAGTTTAATAATTCAGAAATTTTACAGAGATCAACTTGC
>CAJVPL010001562.1:0-13105 GCA_910591945.1 Ambispora gerdemannii | reverse complement strand
AAATTGACCTATGATTATTTAAACATCACACTCTGTTTCGTTTTAATCTGGTTTCATTTTAATCCGCCACAATAATTGTGTGACCTGCTGATTGTTACTATAACCAAATTTCCGAAATAAATCGATTGCGATCACCCGGAAAAATTTCTGCCGAAAAATAATGTAGTACATGGCATTGTGAAACCGAATACATTTCTATGACTCCCCCCCCCCCCATTTATCGTTTTTTTCGCTTTTTTCTTGTGTACCATTCCGCAGTCTACCAATAAAAATCCACCAAAAAGTCATATATATCTCGAAATGTCTATTACTTTAGTCTGTTTGGTCAAAGGAAACTTACCCGCGAATGCGTTCGCTGTTGATATTGATAGTGGCAAGTTAGTAAGCCACCTCAAAGAAATTATTAAGGCGAAGAAGGCGCCACGCTTTGATGATATCCCTGCCGACGAACTCAAACTGTGGAAGGTGGAAATTCCTGACGATCGCGATTCCGAGCTGGCCAACCCCGAATTAGCTGACGAACTTCTAGCAACGAAAAAGATTTTCCTGCCACGCCAGCCGAAGAATGTATTCACGTCATAGTCGAGCCACCGGTGCAAATCGCCAGTTCGAGCCGTGAACAGGAATTGCTTGACCGAATCGCGTCATTGGAGGCATCGATTAACAAGTCTGTCCATGGTGTGTATATGTATAAAATTTCTTGGCAAAAACCGTTCCCTCAGGGAACGATCAGACTTCCTTTTTTACTGATCCAGCTGTTGTGTTGCAGAATTCGATGTTGTCGTAAGCCCGAAACGGACGAAGGGATTCAAGTGGACAGTGAATATTGAGCATGCGACCCTCGAAGCTCTCAAAGATTCCATACATGCAGTATACCAAACACCAGCACTTGAAAATGATGGAGCGGTGTTCAACGTTGTCTGCGACAGCCGGAAATACTCACCTCGAAACGATCAAGCATTGCGTGAAATGCTCCGGTTGCTGGTATCAAAGAATAACCTCAAGTTTACAGTCTTCATAGAGACTCCCTCAAAAGCATTCAACAACTGGACTTTCCCGAAAGTTTGCCAACTCTACAATCTTAGCGAAGATCCGAATCCAGATGTATCTGTATTTCCAACCTTTTCTTGCGGTTGCTCTGATACGAAAAACGTAAATTTCCAAGTCGCCCTCGATAAATTAATGGTAGAGCTACAAACCCGTCTTGCCACGACGCCCATCAACCTCTCGTACGAAGCAACAAAAACGATATATACCTATTCGTACCTGGCATCTGCCGTGTCGCTCTTTGAAACACTGATAAGGATCCGACCTGAAAAGCTCATCGAAGGTGTGCAGAGTTATTTCTCTTTCGTTCGTTGATATAAAGTCTTACTATTCCGTCCTCAATAGGAAAAAATGGGCAAGGTAAAACTGATTATGCGATGGAATCATGTGCGACGGGACGGATTATTGACGTTGTAGAAGTCAAGAGGGAAGATTTTTTGCAAGGCATTGCGCAGGCAAGCGTACAAATGGAATCATCATTGGTGAGTATACAATTATGCATAAGAATTCGCTTTTTTTCTGGATGCCTTATATCCACGTAAGTACTTTTTTGGTTTATGTGTATAGGCGAGTCGCAAACGGAAGGTTGATGAATTGGAGACTGAACAAGTTGTTGGTTCCGTTTTCGCAATTGTGACTGATGCAAAAGAATTCTACTTCCTTGAATGTACATTGGACGATCAAGAAAAACCATCATTCAAGCTCTCAAAACCGGCCGTTGTTGTATACGAGGATGAGGATATGAAAGTCAAGGTAGAGAAAGTTCTTTCTCATATCGTATGGCTACTAGAAGAGGTTCAAAAAGCGGATGAATTGGAAGGTGGAAATAAAAGAGTTAAGGTATATTAGCTTAGCAAAATGGCTATGGTTTGATTTTGAACCAATGGCCTATTTACTATTAATAAATTACTGTGTGCCTTAACGAAGATCCGGAAATGTCAATCGTGTTATGTGTATTTCATTACTAGTATAATGATCACCCACCGCATACAAAAAATAACTGGTTCGAACCACACCCTGACTATTAATTCATTTAATAAGGGGTACGCAATCTAGCTAATTCATCTATTGAAGCATCTCCCAACACAAATTTTGTTTTGCGCGCGAATTCATAATGAAGCGACGAATTGGTTTTCTAGGAGTTGTACACAAAGAAATGAGCGAGATATCAATCCATTCTTGCTTTACTTCATTCGTAGCTCAAGTGCCACCATGAACTCTATAAAACACGTCAATTTCGTAAACGATATCCGCAGGTTCGTCCTTAGATCAATTTACAATAGAACGCAAAACGCACGCAAATTGCGTTACAACAATCACATATTCCTTGTTCTGCAAGATCAAACCGTGAAATTACCCAAAACATAATACTCAAAAAATGTTCTCAAACAATTCAGATTTTTTCGTGTTCGTCCTGTTCACGCTAGTCCAATCGCTAGTATTATACCTAAATACTCGAAGAGTGGAAAACCGTATAACTGCGGAATTGTCTGCTATCAAAAGATCACGGCGAAACTCAAGCGCTAATACCGAATTGCTACAAAAAATCAACGATCTCGACCGCAATATAAGCCTAATTGGCTACGAAGTTCGCGACATCAAAAATGGTGTTGGCAGTCGCGACAGTAATTCCGGCTCTCGAAGGTCCGGGTCTAATAGAATACCTCAAGATTACACCGGCGATATTCAAATTCTCTGGCAAGATTTCGATCGCCTATTCAAAGAAAAACGTCGACTAGAGAAACGAACCGGTATTCCAAAATTTCAGAAGAAATAAGGGAGCTGGGGGAACGGCTTGGAGACGCCACTATAAGGAAATTCCACAAACGTCTTACTAGAAATCCGACGGAAGAAACTATAGAATGTATTAGATTATGGGTAGGGAGTTAGATACAGAGGTAGAAGAGGAGGAAAATAGTGATAGCGCTGGACCTAGCAGGACGAGAGAATAGGGGGTAGTCATCGCCTTCGGGCAAAGCTTTGGAGCTGACTTCCACTGGTGCACCAGTTTTCCCTCCCATGCAGTCGTGCTAGGTCCAAGCTTTTTATATCTGTATTAGCGAGACCTCTTAGTTTTATATATTTCGGCGTAGGCTGAAAATTTTAGCCGTGCTAGCTTCATTATTAATTGAGCTCGTGATTTTTTAACAATCCGATCAATTGATAATCGTGACACAATCACTAGCTTTGCCTCGTGGGAAAAAATTATTTTATAAATACTCGCAGTATCTGCTTTTGCTTGCAACTATCTTCTCCAAGCTAAAATGTCAATATCTACAAACTCAGATGGAAATTCCTTTGTTCGAACTTTGAGCAACGTTAGCAGAACAAGCGCCAGCTCTCGTACTACTGTGTGAGTAAATACGTGTAACCGGTATTTCTCTAATCTTTCGGCTAACTTTCCGGAGCTATTCTTTAGCGACAGCGTTATTGTTCCAAAAAGAATGCCAGAGTATCATTATTATCGAACCCTATGGTGGAAAGAAGGAGATTTCAATCCAAAGGCAAATTGGGAAGAAGCAACGTAAGTCCCTTTTCTACTTGTTTTTAACGTTGACTGGATCTTTTTATGATCTAGTGAGGTAAAAGCCAATTTTTGCTATTCATATCAAGACTTCCATATAAACTTGCGGTTGGTGTCACCTTGGAAGAATATGAAAAGCGGACGGGCGAGTTTAACATCCGTGGATATTGGGAATGGATCAACGGCGATGTTATAATTTATGAATTGCCTTCAGAACCACATGAAGTTGGCATCGGTGTCATTTCCGAAGAAATAATGGATGCCTGTAGAAATGTTAAATGGACTCCTGCTCAGATTTATGCTTTTGGATCAACTCGTAAGAGTCGATTCATTAATTCTCTTTGCTTTATGCCTATTCGATACTAATTTCAATTGCTAAAGGGACCTATGCTGACGGTTCTGCAAAAGAGGCCGACAATTCATTTCGTCCGGAAAAACCAGAAGTACCATATCCCAACGGGATTGATAAGAAGGTACCTTGTATTTTTTTCCATTGAACCCTTCAAAGTTGGTGATTTCATATTATACTCTATTTTTAGACTCGCCCATGGCCAAATCTGGTTATCGAAGTTGCATATTCCGAGACAATAGCTCACGTTACAGACAAGGTGAAGAACTACTGGCTAAAGCCTGGTCATGCCTATGATGCCATTGTTGTAAAAATTGACCCAGTTCCTGATGGTCAAGTACCTAATCGTATGATAGTAAGTTCATTATACAGTTTAGCGATATTAATATTCTAAATTGCTGATAAATTGCAGGCGTGGCATTATTGCATCCTGGATAGAAGAACTAGATCTATGTTTCCAGCAAGAACTACGGTAATATTAGACTATGTTGATGTTCTTTTTGGCGAATATCAAAAATCTCTAACGTTATAATTAATCAGTTTGAATTCGGCACAACTGACGGGAATGGAGCTCCTTTGGTTTTTCTGCAAGGTGCACGTGTGATAAACATTGCATTGAGTTGTTTATACCACGATGTACATCCTTCTATCGCGATTCCTCAGGGTCTAGTTCCTGATCCTATCACAATCGATTTCTTTTTAATTCGAAACGCAATCATCCGAGCACTTACGCCACGAGTATAAAGTAAAAATTAAACATTAATTTCAGGCAAGCGAAAAAGACGGGCACTATAATTCCATTATCTTCATCTCGTTGTCGTTGCCCACTCTTGAGTATATAAATAGTTATCATGCCTATATTAAATGTATTATTTGCATGACAGGCCGAATTCAGGTGATTAAAATTTTCGCTGATATCATACATGAGAAAGCAGAGTCATGTGATTTTTAATAAACTTTTGAACATATCCGCATCTTGTATAAACAATGTCAGATACTCAATCAAAAATCGATTCGTTGCAAGAATTAAATTCTCAACTCATTGCCACAATTGCTGAACTTAGAAAGGAGAATGCTGAGGTCAAGGCCGAGAATACAAAATTGAAACAAGTGATAGAAGCAAATGTTGAGCTCAAGACCAGATTCGAGGAGCTAGAAAAGAAAAATAAAACAGACACCAGTAATCTCATTGCTGAAAATGCTGAGCTCAGAGACAGAGTCACGAAATTGGAACAGAAGCAGACACAAAATACCGTACATGTATTAGAAGAATCTATTCTCCACGAAGCATCATCTGATATTTCTTCCAATATTCATGCACACTTGTCCGAGCCTAAATCATCAGAAAATAAAGAGATCGATGAATTTCTGGATTTGAAAAATAAGGAAAAAGTTAGTAGCGAGATAAAACAACACAATAGGGAGGAGAAGCTTCGAGATCAAGACCTATCTTCAGTTAGCTATAAGAAAAGGGGAACAGACAAACTTCAGCAAGAATTGTTCAATACTTCTTTGGAGCCAAGTTCACAAGATCACTCTATATCAAAAAATATTAAACCAGAACAGATTGAAATTTCTGAGATGGCCTGTCCTGAAAAATTTGAAGGTATGGATGGTTCTGCGAAGGGTATTGTTAATTCATTCGACATTGATGAGATATCACAACATTTAGCTCAGTTGTGCGATACAGCCATAGGCGCAGAAGATCGAGCTTCGAAGGCTAATTAGGAAGAAATCATGTGCTGGTCTCTTTATGGTAGGAATTTTGAATTTCAAGTTTGTGAAATGAATAGTAAAAATAAAATTGGCGAGAAAAAAGCAAGAACCTTAATTTATAATGAAATTGAAAATCAACTCTGTATTCTTCGTAAAAAATGATTACAAGATTTGGGCTTACAAATTCCAAATATATCACGAGATACCTTACGCAAAAAACTCAAAGAGCTGTAAAAATTTATAAGTTATTCGAAAAGATAGGTTTAAATAAAATTAAATATATTAAGAACTATAGTGCAAATTCTATCTCGGAACTTACTAATGATCAAATTCAAGAGATTATTAATCATGGTTTAGAGAACCAAATCTCTAATTCTCCTTCGCTTGAAATCACACCTGAAGTATTTTCTGAAGATAATATAATTGAAATTTCCAGGACAGTCCGTCTCGAAGAAATCATGAATCTGATCCATGATCATGATTATTTTCGTAATAAAATATTAGGTCGATATCCTGATATATATAGAGAATTTAGTAGTGAAAAATTTGATTATTATAAAATTATTGATAAGTCGTTATGTCCAGCATGTAAATTAAGTTATAAGGATAAGAAAAGTATAAGAGGTAGATATGAAGCTGGATCTTATTTTATTAAATGTGGGCAACAAGAAATTGAAATAACTGCGTAAGTAAATAATTACATAAACTTGGTCAAGTGAATAATGATATTTTTTTTTTCAGCTACGTGATTTTGAATTGACTTGCATTAATATAAAACGATAACATGTCTTCTGATACTACCTCCAACAAAATATTAACTGATGACTATTGCAAATGGCATGCTAATTTAGTTGATTTACCAAGTTCTCAGACAGATAAAATTCGTTCTAGATTATATAAAGCATATATGGAAGAGACTGGACTCGATCCTTGGATAAAGTCTGAAACTTCTGAATCTCTACAAAGTGAAAATGCTGATAATCATATTCTATAGGACAGTTCGTTGGAAACTCAGGTGAGGGTACCGGAGATGAATGTTCTATTTATATCACCTAAATGACAATTTCCAATTTCTGTTCTACCAAACAATCCTGAAGAAAGACAACAACATGTTATTAAAATGGTATTAGAGTAATTTCCTTATTTAACTCTAAAACATAGTTTTAAATATAGTAATTATTTTGATTTTAATAGATCAGTACTTTGTCCTATATGTAATAAAAATTATAATAAAGAAAATATTAGAAATTATATAGAGAGTTTTTGGGGCAGTGGTGATATTGTGACGAAAAAACTTATCACCTCAATTGTTATATAAATAAATATCAAAATTCAATTCAAATAGTATCTATAAAGAGATAGTAGTTATTTCTCGCATCTATATGATAATTAATATACAGTGTATATTTTTTTTTATTTTTTTGATGTATATCACAGATCCTTATATAGTCACATTAAAGTCGAACGCAAAACAACATTCATGTTGGGCAAATATTACAGTTAATGAACCAACTATCAGTTAATGAATTGGAAATCAAAATTTAGCTAGCCCGTGATCAGCAATTCTAGATCAGCATTAACATGATTCGTTTACAAAATGTATTCAGTTGCACAACATGTGTATTACATTACTTTTCAGCAGAAAATTTTCCAGAAAATTAACACCTACTATGAAATAATAACACTTCGTGTCTGTGCTTGCTCCGTTAAATCATATCGATATGCTTGTAATACATCCGAAATAGATTCCACCTGCCCAAAATAGATTATGCAATGATTATCCATATGTCAAAAATAGATTATAATATATACATGAGTGACTTATACTTAAATATCACCACAAATAAATTCTTATTGCGAAGCAATGACTCTTCGAGCCTAGAATCAGCTCTAAACTATTGCAATGATCCTTCGGGTCTACAATTCTCACTACCATCGTATACATTACTCGTGAAATATGATGATTATAACACTCTCAAAGAGATGGTTCGAGAATCTAATCCACATAAAATTGAATTGCATTATTCTAGAGTATAAAGTTATTAAATCAAATAGGTCTAAATATCCTAAATATAATATAATCGAATAAATATGTCTGGTTTTGATATCGCTACTATTATTGATAAAAAAGATAAAACACTTCCTAAACCATATAATAATTGTTCTGGTTTTGATATAAAGTATGTTGTATCATATATATCATATTATTGTGGAACTTATGCTAATAAACTCAATCAAATTTTCGATAATGAGAGATTATTTGACACTTTATCTATCATAAAACAGAATAAAACACCTGTTCAATGGGCAATATGAGTAAGAATTCCATTACAAGATTTGTTAAATTCAGGAAAATTTAGTATATATCATCGATATTGTTTATTTATGTTATATGATAAAGGTAAATTTAATAATTTCCATTATTATAGGCCAAGAATTCATAAAAATCATATGGCTATTTGCTTCGATTGCTGGAAACTCATAAAAATTGATGATGTGAATCCTAAAAAATTATTTCATTTTACTAGACAGAGATATGTTGATCATCTCGAACCTAAAAATCTGATGCAGAAACATTGGGACCACGAATGTAATAAATCAAAGACTGATTTTGGAAAAGCAAGAATTATACAAATAGCTTATAGAAATTATAAGAATAGACCTGAATCATTAGCAACCCAAGCTTGGAATGCAATGAGAAATGATAATACTTCAGATAATAAGAAATTTTTAGATTTAACTTGACATAAAATAAAAAATCCTCAGACTCGAGAGCAATTTGATCAATGGCGTACTAAATAGATTGAATTATATAAAAATAATTCTATAGTGTGCAGTTCCATTATTAATAGACAATATGAAGAATATATTATTCCATATAATTGGATAGAGTCTAAAAAGAGTCAATTGCAGACTAAATTTCAAAAGCAATTTTTAGGAATAGAAGCATAGTATTTAATAAATTATATAATATAGTTACATAACCTATTTATCTAATTAATATATCCTGTCTTCTCATGACTCTATCACTCGGTACTTCATGCCAGCTCACGCTGAAACCAGAAAAGTAGATGCAGAATATGTTACATACAATAGATAATGACACATATCTTCTTGATTTTTCTATATCAATATGTATTATAGATTACAAAAATCCCTAGTAATAATAATATATTGTACTTGTTATTATTACACATTCACTCTAATTTCAAACATGACAGGATTCGGTCAGCTCAAAAATATAAGTGGCAGATAGGATGTATTAATATTAATAGAATAAAATTACAACTGAAAAAATATTCTATTATCAAACTAACCTATATGGATCACAGAATCCAATCCAATATTAGCTCTAGTGCCAGTTTTTTGCTTAATAGGAAGTAGATTGATTTATCAGAAATAAACGGGCATTTCTTTGCATTGAGAACTAATAAATTTGAACAGTGATGTGCAATTTCATATATCATTTTATCAGTGATATAAATATATTGAAAACTAAGATTCTGAATGTTTGAACATGAACGGACTACATTACATATAGCATCGTCTGTAATTTTGTAACAGGAAGTGAGAATAAGCTTTTGCAGGTTTCGATTTAACTGTGCAGTTTTTTTGATTGATTTATCAGTTATCCGTTCACAGCCTTCGAGAAAATAATTTCGCATATCTGGACAGCCAGTTGCAATCGCACTTATAGCTTCATCCGTAATTATTTCATTGAATGACAAATCCAGGTGTTGAAGATTTACACATGAACGTGCAATTGCACAAATTGATTCATCATTAATAGAAGATTGTTTATTGAGATTTAAATATACTATATTGGAACAAGATTGTGCTATTTCAATCACAGATATATTGGAAATGTTACTATCTCTATACAAAGAAGTGAGACTTATGTATTTTAAATTTGGACAAAATTGTGTTATTTCACTAACGCATCTATCAGTAATAGCTGTACACGTATCAAGACTCAGATGTAGTAGCTTCAGACAATATTTTGCAATTTTTATAATTGGTATATTACTAAAATTATAACTTCAATCAAGAATAAGAAAGTTTATATTCAGACATGAGCACAAAATTTCACTAAGTAATGCATCCAAGATTTTTAAATCCGCCAATTTGAGATACACCATCTTTGAGCAATAGAGAGGTTTTGTCTTTTCACATATAACTCTTTTAAACTTTCTTAATTGCCAATAAAGAGATCCAGATATATTTTTATTATATCAGTTCTGCTGATAATCTTCTATAGAAAACTCAATATATCTCCATAGAATTGGAGCACTGCAGTGATACCAAAGGTGATTGACAAATAAAGCAGGATAGAGCGTTTTATTATTGGCTAAGACACTGAATATGTTTTTGAGCAACTCTGAAATAATGAGAGGGTGGGCCATGTTTATTTCCTTTTTTCTCTCAAATTCGAAAAAAGATATATAATTAATCGATTGAAAATAATATATTGTTAACTATAATATCTGGCTTCGAGTGATAAAGTCATAAGAAGGTGGGATATCATGCTTTATTCATCTAATTTTAAAGGTGTTGTCACAAGTCCCAGGCTCAGGTAGATAATCTTGTGACGTGAGTATTCAACCAACGTCTATTTCGATAATTCAATATCCTGATCCAGTTGCTTTAGGATCGTGGCGCTGTGTGTCTTCTTCTATTCTATTAATTTAGAATAGGTAACACTACTACGAATAAATATCTTCCTTTGTATTTACTTAGTGTGGTGATGGTTCTATAGCAATATAGTACTGATATCCTATAGCAATCTGGTTGAGTGTCCAGTAGTGTATAAAGTAAGTGTTATAACAAGATTAATAATTATAAATCAATTAATGTACAATTTCATTAAACAATAAACAAGAAGCAGTTTATTGACTAGCTAGATTTTGTATTGATCAATTAATGCCTTTTGGTTTATCCAAAAGATCTTTTATTTATATAAAATAATTTATGGCTAAGTTATTACAATGTGGGATATGTTATAAATGTCAGATAAATATGATATAATGAATAATGTTAATATAACTGAGAACTCTGCTATCTCTACAATCTATGTTGAGTCACATGATCAAAATTAAGAAATTAAGGAAAATTCCAGACCATAACAACACATAGCGCCACGATTCTAAAATAACTGGATCAGGATATTGAATTATCGAAATAGATGTTGGTTAAATACCCACGTCACAAGATTACTTACTTGAGCCCAGGACTCATGACAATGTTTCAGAACTCACATAATATTATAAGCAGTTCAAAAAGAAATATAACAAGTTAATAATATATAATACATATATCTATTTTCTGATTAATATATTTATTTATTATATAACTTATTCATATATTTAAAATAAAATCATCTAAAGTATTCTTAAGGACTAGTACTTTAGACTTTATTTTGTTATTTCTAAGAGTTGATAATATTTTTTTTTAGAAATATATTTCATAATTTTCATGAAAAATTCTAATTTTTTTGTATTATAAATATAATATTAATTTCTCGATAATATATCAATTGCAAAGCAATAACTCAAAGAGTCATAAAATTTAATAAAACATATTCTAATCTAATTTATTAATTATCTCCATTACTAGTATAGAAAGCTTGGAATCATATTATCTTTTGAAAGCAGAATTCAATGACAAAAAATGAAGTTAGTACAGTGAATTTATTAGTTGAATTCTTTCTAAGACATAAAGTTGATAAATATTGTTGTGATTAGATATTTTTTATACTCACAATGATTATTTCACATAATCACTCCAAATAATTATTCCAAATAATCATTCCAACTGATTATCTCAAACACTCTAAATGATCATTCCAACCAATCATCTTAAGCACTCCAAATAATCATTGCAAATGATCATTTCAAACAATTATTTCAAATGCTCTAAATAATTATTTCAAATAATCATTTTATAATTATCAAATACTTATAAATACAGCTTGTATTTTAGCTTAAAAAAATGAAAAAATCAATTAATTAAGTTTTATATTTTTTTAAATAATTCTTTAGATAGTATTTTTATAACCTCTCATCTTAATTGCAAAGTTATTCTTGTATTTGTTTTATAATTTCTTGTCACTATTGTGAAGTTATATTATTTTATATATTCTTGTATTTGACCTCTTATCTATATTGCAAAGTTAATAATAGTATTGAATTAATAAAAGAAAATTATATCTTACTTATTTATAAACTAACTTTAAAAAAATACTTAACTTATTATAAATTGAATTATAAAAGATATAATTACCTTTGAATTTTTCTGGTCTCATTCTAGCTAACCAACAAAAAATATATGTTATCTATCTTTAAATAATTTAATAAACTCTTTCAATTTAAAGTTATTTAATATATCAACTCTTTTACTTGACTTTATCATGTGTACTCTCATGACAAAATATAAAGTTATATTAAAATAATAACAAAATTTGGTACTCTTTCTATAAAAAGAAAAGTTTCAAAGACATTAATACTAAGAAGAAAAATTTAAAGATCTCAAATATAACAAAGCAATTAGGAGAGTGCCATTTATCATGTGATATTTTTTTATTATAAGAGGAATTCATTCACTCCCCCTGATATTGCTATATAATCACATGTATATCATAGAGTAATATTTGATCATGTATCAATCAGATAATTAAACACATCACAAAAGTGATCAATTAAACTTTGAATTTAAAATAATCAATTAGACTTTGGATTTAAAAGATTAATCAAATCTTGAATTAATGATCATACAAAGCTTTTTATCAACCCCAAGTTTAATAAAGTTTTTTTTATAAAGAGCTCCAAAATTTGTATCAAGAATTTTATAACGTCTTTGCATATTATAAACAAGCAGTTCTTTGTGATTTCAAATCCAATTATCAAAAACTTATGCAAGAATATGTAACAGCTTGAAAACAAGCTAAGTATCAAGACAAATTATTAATAAATGAATATTTTAATACTGTCTCTTCTCATACTCATTCCCACCAATCTTTGTTTATATGACATAATGTAACAAACTCTAATTCTAGTCACATTCCTTTACTTTTCTCTCCTTCTACATTAAGAAATATATCTTCCTCACAACAAATTTTGCTAAAAAATGCTATAGTTCAACGTAATATAATGGAGAAAATTGAAATAACTACTAAAAATCTGTTAGAATATGAGTGAATATATTCATTTATGACAAATAAATCACTTAAAGAATTCTTGGAATCAAATATTACTGATGAAAGAAACCTAATAAATAATCAGAAAATATGACTTGAAAAGCTGAAACGTTGTTATGATTGGAAATTCCTATAATTTCCATAATTTTCATAATTTTTATAATTTTCATAATTACCATAATTTTCATAATTCTATAATTTTTATAAACTCTAAAAACATCATAAACTCTATATTCTTTATAATTTTTATATATAAATCAATTAGACAAATTTTTAT
>CAJVPL010001561.1:0-13105 GCA_910591945.1 Ambispora gerdemannii | reverse complement strand
ATAGTTGAAAGGCTGTTTCATCTGAAAATAAAGTATTATTCCAGTCATCATTAAGATGTTTTTTTGCCCATTCAACCTGTTTCTGTTTGTGAAGGTCTATGAGCATTGGTGCTTTTTTTGGAAGAGAATTTTTATATTCATGAGCTTTTAAATATCTTAAAATAGTCAATGAGATACCTCAAGATATTTTTGACTTAATTTTTTGGTTAAAGTTCTTGTTGAAATTGAGGTATCTCTTCAAATATATTGTCCAAGGGCTCTGGAAAAATTTCTGGTAATTTTTCGTGGTCGACCATTGCCTCCTACATAGTTTACAGTTCCAGTTTTTTAATATTGTCATAAATTGTACTAAGTGAAATCTTAGTCTATATACAAATCTTTGGCATTATGAATTCTTCATTCCATAAATGTAATAAGACTTGGCGTTATGTATTTTTTTTTTGGATATAGACATTCGGATGAGTGTTATTTGAGAATATTAAAACAAATAATGTTTGTTAAGTTATATTGAGTTTATTCATGTTGATTATATCTGTTTTTTATGTTATGCATCACAAATCGCATTGAACAAAGCGAATTAAATAATTTTGTATTTTGTCCGTATTTTACAGTTTTTTTGTTACAGACTGTATATATACTTATCTATGAGACTGAAAGGTGACGTGCGATAGAGATTGCATTTATGACGGTTACATTTAGAGAGCTGACAGTGCATAATCTAGATTAATTCCAAATCACTTACAGCAGACTTGATGACTATCTGTTCTTCCCAGTTTCAAGATAGCTAACGGTAAATTCATTGCATGAAAAACGTGGGCAACGTTCACTTTAGGATAATCTCGCGGTGGATATCTTTTTTCCAGTGGTTCGTCCATCTTATGACCAATAGGGACAAAGTTAATCATCCACGTGCCTTCGATTTCCATATTCACACGACACGGTAACCTGCCGCCTGATGATTGCTTCCAGTATGTGCCCAGAACTCAGTATATTGCTGCGACGGCCACTGACCATCAAGTATAATCGCCCAACCGTTTGTGCTTCAAAATAAAGAGGGTCAAACGCGTATAATTCCACCTGAAATGTATATCCTGAAGGTAATTGTCTATTAAATCTCCAGGAAACGCCAACGTTCCCGAGTTAAACATTGGTATTGCGTGGGACAAGATTGATATCGGATGGAATCACTTTCCCGCGTAATCTTCGGCAGGTTGATAGTATTTATCTATCATTTTTACAGCGAAGGGTTCAGCCGCCAAGGATTGACTTAGATTTAACGGGATATTGTGACCAAGTCATTCAATAACCGTAGCCTAAATCTTCCGATGCCTAAAACCCATAGAGTGTGGATTTCTCTGGAAACTGCGTAAAACTGCAAGCAAATCATGCAAATGGTGCTTTGCGTTAGCATCCGTTGAAATAATACTATCAAACTCGTCTAGGGTGATAACTGAAGGTTTTTTCAATGTTGTTTTTGATTGTCCGAAAAAATGTTTCGCATTTAATCCGTGATTTCACTCTCGACGTTGCAATTGACAATCAACTTGTGGTGTCTGCTTGTCCAAATACCGTTAGCAAATGAATACCAAAATCGCTTGAAGATTTGTCTTTAGACGCATTGGTCAGGGAGTAGATGCACACTGTTGTTAATGCGCCGAGATAATTATCTTCGCAAAGCGCATACGCTATTGAAGTTTTCCCATACTGACGAAGACCGTGGAAAAGGACATTATCGACAGAGGGATAACGATACCAGTGTGCCAGTTGACCGGACCTTCAGTTTTAATATGGAAAACACATCTCTTGACATTTTATAGATCCATTACCCAGAAAAAAATGATAATTAGTTCAGAATATGAAAGCACATGTTCGTCAAAATAATCATAATTTGAACAAATGGCTTTAATAGATCTAATAACGATATAATCATTCGTCATTACTTAATAATAATGATTCTAAACTATTGCCATCGTTTTAAACTATCATTTTTAAGAATTAATAAAGAATATGTAGATGTTGTAATACATTAGAAGTGCTATTCCATCATCACGAATTATTTGAATTTGATTGCGTGTCATTAATCACTAATTGTTGTATACGTCGTCGAAGAGTTTCACGATATTTGTCACGATAAACTAAAGCGTTATTCAACGTTTTAGCCTTATCAATAAGTTCACTACATTCTTTAAGACTCTCATTTATTGCAAGTTGAAGAGCATGAGCATAACACGTAATATGTTGATAATTAAATTTCTGTAATGCAACTGTTATATTTTTTGCATTATCAACTAACGCCTGCAATTACTTTGTCCAATATACACCATTTTTCAAATAATACATGAAGAAATTCAGTAATTCTATTACGCCAATGGAATGTGAAATTGCGTCCAAAAATCGACTGTAAAGCTACAAGTCTTTCTTGAGTGACTTATTTCATATTGTAAACGTTCTTCTGCATTCGCCTAATTTTACTTTTATTGTACTGACACATGGTACAGAAATCATTCAACTAAAGCCTTGCATAAATTAACAAAAGTTGATGTCTCAACAATATTGAAAGGCTTTAAGTCCTCAAATATCCATTGTAGTGAATATTTGTAGGGTTTAAATCGTTTGTGCCAGTTCTGATAGTTGAGTTTGATTATTCGCTGGTTCAGAAGAATTATTAATGGAAAAAATTCTATGCACTTTATTTAAATGGCTTCCGATATTAGTGGTCGAAGGGAAAACGATCTCTACATGAAACTTTTGCATTGTTTCTCTATAAACTTGGCAATAGAAGAATGCTGTTCCGTATACGAATACAAATATGAAGATAAGTTTAATAATTTGTTTTATTAAATTAATTTAACAGAATTTTACAATTAAAATAAAAAAATCTTTAATAAATTAAACAAATATAAATTTGCCATTAAGACAAAAAATCATAAACCAACTAAAATAAATATAATTTCACAATTAAAATGAGAAATCAGAAACAACTAAACTAAACTAAAATAAAAACTAAATAAAACTAAATTAAAATAATAATAAAAATTTTATTTATTTATTAATATTAATATTAACATTATTAAAAAGCTTGTTTTAAATCAATAAAAACTTGATTATTTAATTCTAAACTAAAATATATATTTTTTTATAAATAATTAATAAATATTAAACTATCAATAAAAATAAAAATATAATTGAATTTTAAATCAAAATTCAAATAAAAATTTGAACTGATGAAATTTGAATTAAAAATAAAAATTTGAACTGAAATTTAAATAAAAATTCAATTAAAAATAATTTAATCAATAAATAATAATTTAATAAATATAAAATAATAAAATATTATCCAATAAGAATTTGAAAATAATTAAACTCAATTATTATAATTAGAAGAATACTATTAATCAAGTGATTTTGAAAGAGTGTGTAAGTAGTATTTGTTAATTATTAGATATAATTATAAGTCTATTTAATTGGTTAAAGTATTATTAAATCAGAAGAAAAAAGTATAATCTCTCTTTAATTAATGAAAAATATCTGATAAATGTTTTTATAATATTCTAATCAATAAAATTTATTTGATAAATAGCATTTCTCTTAGAAATATATTAAATAGATTAAATAATATAATTATTTTTTCATAATTTTAGAATATTTAATATATTCTAATTAATAAAAATTATTTGATAAATAGCATTTCTCTTAGAAATATATTAAATAGATTAAATAATATAATTATTTTTTTCATAATTTTAGAATATTTAATATAAATAATTTGTAAACAAAATAATTTAAATTGATATTTTTCTTATAATATAAATTTAAAAAGTTAAAAATACAAAAATTTTAAAGTGCTTATATCATTAAATATATGAAAAAATACGCACTACACATATTTACTTATTACTTAGAAGCGGGTTAAAAAGATCAATTTAGAAAAAATTGGCTCCGAGTAAACTAATTTGATTAATTTTGTGTGTTCAAATAGCTTTTTCTTAAAATTGGACTTTTTAACCTGCTTCCGAGTAATAATTAAATATGTGTAAAACATATTTCTCCATATATTTGCTTAGTATTCAGAAGTAGATTAAAAAGACCAATATTGTGATATATAACTTTGTCACAATACCCTCCTCCGTCATAACACCCCCCCCCCCCTTCTCCCTTATGTGTAACTATATTTGCACTCCTGTGGTGCAAACCAATAAGAATGCGATTTACCGGTGGCACAGACCAATAAGGATGTGAAAATTTTTGATCAGCCCGGCAAAACAATCCGACGCAAAAAAATGAAAAATGCGAAAAATGCAATAATGACAATTTTACATATAACTCTACTCACACTTTAACCCTAACCCTAACTCTATATCAACCTGGCAAACATTTCAGGAGTGCCTATCTTTTATGCATTGGTCGATCTTTAATTAATACGTACACTGGAAGGGACATGTCCTATGACCGTTAATGCCGATAATATAATTACTATTCTTATCACTAAATGACATATCACGCCTACAACATATTAAAAGAACACATGTATTTGTTAGTTACACAAAAAAGAGCCTTCTTTTTATGCGTTCTGTCTCTCATCGTTTAATATTGTGCATAGTATTGTAAATGCTGGCGTTGTCAAAACAATTACTACTGCAAAACGTGTTCAGTTCACAATATTCATGATTGTAGTAAATGTACCAAATGTCAAATTAATTGGTACTGTTATGGGTGTAATAATTATCACAAACGAATTTATGTAGAATGGTCTAGTGGAAATAAAGATATCGACAGTCTAGTAAATGAATGCAACAGAATTGCTGGTGCAAACAGATCATTCGAATGGATCACTTTTGAAAGATTTATCAATGTTGAATATTGCAAAAGGAGGTTTTGAATCTATTTATAAAGCAACCTGGTTGGACGGATCATTGAATAGATATACGAGATGGGAGCATGAAGAAAATAAATTCAAACGAGAGAGAAAATCCGACATTGTGTTGAAATCATTATACAATTCAAAGTAAATTACATCCGAGTTTATAAACGAGGCAAAATGAACACCTTTTAAAGTGTAAGCGTATTGCTTTTTTGTTTTCAATCTATTGACTTTTTCAAAATTAGATTCAGACTGCTTTAAAATGCACTTATCTCTATTTCAATTATTATGGAATAACTAAAAATCCAGCTACAAATAAATACTTCGATAGTGATGAATTATGCAAAAGATGGCAATCTACGCAAATATATAAATTCAAATCATCAAAAATTGAATTGGGAACAAAAATTAAAACATTTAAATGATATTATTCGAGGGTTGTATATAATTCACATTAGGGAATTTGTGCATCGTGACTTGCACCCTAGAAATATATTAACGTTAATAGATTATAATGCTAAAATTGCTGATTTTGGACTTACCAAACCAGCAGATATAGAAAAAAAATTTCGGAGTACTTCCTTATATAAGTCCGGAAGTACTAAATGGAAAAAAACACTAAATCTGCAGATATTTATAGTTTTGGGATGATAACGAATGAGATTGCCACAGATGAACGACCATTTGGTAAGCGAAGTCATGGTATACATCTTGTGTGCGACATCTATAACGGAGTACGGCCTACAATACCAAACAATGTTCCTAAATCATTCAAGTTTATTATTGAAAAATGTGGGATCCTATTCAAAAAAAAAAACAGACCAACTGCTGAGGAACTTGTTAACTTTATCTGGTCTATCATAGGCCATGATAGAGAACTGAGTAATTTGCATTTTCAGTATTACAGCTCCGTAGGATATCCTAAAACACATGAAGAAATCAAAGAGTGTATCAAACTAGAAAAGCAGAAATAAAAAAAAAAGCATTCCTACAAATATGATCAAAAAAAATCCACTCAAACGCAGTTTACACCAGTCGAATGTTTACTATCCATTCCAACTAACACAGGTATATTTTATTTCTAAATATAAATCACCTTGACGTTTCATATTAATTATTTTCATATCGAATGTTTAGGAATGTCAAGTGTCAGTTTGTTTGTTCCAAACGAAGGTAAACGTACTTGCTATATTATTTTTGTTAAAATAATTTAAACATATCGATATCGATATTTGTTTGCATATAACTCTAGAATATGTGACTACTGAATATGACATAGATATTCAAAATGAAACAAATGAAGGTAAAATTTATGTTATACCACGACTTTGATTAGATATTACGTACGTATTTATTTATTTATATTTTAATGCTAGCATATGTCTCACGAGAGTTTGATATTGATGTTGAGGATGATGGAAAAGATGCCAAACACAACATAAGTTTTTTCGTTAACAGCGACGACGGAGGAGTCTTAAAATATTGTATACTATTTTTTTAACAAACACTAGATTTCAAAATTGACCAGCAAACGTCCTATTGAATACGTGTCGAAAGAATCAAATAAAAAGAATTAAGACAAAGTGAATCAAGTTAAAAAGAATGATAGATCAGGTAAAATTTTATTTTTAATTAGTGACTCTCAAAATACCGATACCGTTACGATTATTTCAAAACCCATATACATGTACATATGCTATCGTTATGAACACTAGCGCTAGTATTCAAAATTTAGAATCCACCTGAGTTCACTTTATACAATACCGCATTTTGAAATAAATACCCTCCTTAGCATAACGATAATGATAATACATGTGCGTATCTCCCTTTCCTTTTTAGTAATTTCGTTGTAAAAAGTCCGTGTTCTATATATCGATATGGTAAGTACCCGTTCAACATGATATGTACATTTATATATATCGATATACATAATGATAATTATTAAATTTATGTCAACGTGCATAAAATTAATGACAACATGCATTTACTATGTTAAAAAAGGATATTTTACTGTTTACACACAACAATAATAATAAGGTTATAAAAAGCTTTCTGTCTCGTTTTCATGCATGTTACTCTTCTTTTATCTCATCGTTTAATGCATGTGTACTCTCATCATTTAACGTCAGGGCGTACGTAGAACATGTATTTAAAATGATAATTCACACGAGCAGCAGATCGTAGAATACGTACTAGAAATTGCAGTAAAAAAATTTTTATACATGTATAACGATTACAAGCCCGGATGACTTCGGTACAAAAAAGTGCTTAATTTTTGGCACCTTGATAACTAATTTTTCATAAGCTATTAGAATTAGTGGCGGTGGTAAATATACACAATTTGGTGTCGAAAAAAATATAAGATTTTCGCAAACACTGATAAAAGATGTGTATGCTATTTGCCACTGTAGAATTAGTAACCTCTTCGCATAGTATTATTAGCAGCAGCCCAAGAAAATTATTGTTGCTGTAATAGCCATCATTGATAATACGAAGAACACCTGTTTCATTATATTGCCAAGAATTAGCATTGTTATAATTTTAGTGTGATCTTTGTTATTTTTTACTTTTATGTACAAGTCCCACTTCACGACTAACAAAAGCAGATTTTTTAAAACGAGGAGCTCGTTAATATTTAGAGAAAGCCCCCAAAAAAAATTCGGACGATAAAGACAATGTATTAAGAATAAATAAAACAATGTACTGATGATAAGAATAAGAATAAGAATAAATAAAACAATGCACTGATAATAAGAATAAGAATAAATAAATAAAACAATGTAATAACTCGTAACAATAAAGTTAATTCTTTATTTAAGAACCACGTTTTTTTTGTGTGTGCGCGTGTATTCTACATTGGGTTGATGATTGAAAAAACGTTGTGTAAATACAACAATGAATCTTTCTTCTCCGAATTTCAATTAAAGGCACGCTCTAGAAACGAGACAAAACCTCTTTTGAGAAAGTTTTGAGAAAGCTAAGCAACCTTATTTAAAAATTGTGAATTCTCATAAAAAATAATGCCACGACATCTTCTACACCGACGCGACTTTTCAGACAACATCACCATTCAAACTCTAGTACTCTCAATTGCAATATCCTTCGCTTTCCTCGTCACCATATTACTATTTATTCTCGTTATACGTGGTCACATGAAGAATCTTCGACTGAGAACAATGAAAATGTGGTCGAAAAATAAAAATCGAAGTGTATCACAACAACAACAGCAACAACAATTCAAGCTTCGTCCGTTACGCTTGGTAACAGAGAATCAAGTTAAAGATGAGATTCAAATTGCTTCTGCGATACTTGAACGCGAATTACAGCAACAAAAACCTCGTCATCAGCAACAACAAATTCCTTCTTCCCCTACCACGAACGCAAAAAACAATAAGAGTAAACGTTCAATTTCGTTTAGAGATTCAGCTGAAATTATATCAACTAGATCATCGACTCCCTTATTGCATTGTGCACAAGAATTTCGAAGCAGTAGTCAGAAGAATAAAGATGATATCAATCATAACAATAATAACAATAATATTGGAGGAATAATAGACGTAGAAAAAACAACCGAATCGGTGAATAATTTTATAACCAATAACAACAACATAAATAATAATCACGAAATTGTTCATAAAGAAAAGGAAGATCCTCTCGAAAACGAAGATGAAAAGGATCCGAGTTTCGAAGAACAAGAAGAAACTTCAATTATTGGACAAGAAACACTCGGCATATTTCAGCCTTCAGGTACCGAAAGATTTTTATTGTTCGGATTCAACAATGAACGACGCGAATCTGCTATTATTATAACCTGATTAGTCATTGTCATTGAATTATTAATGAAATTCGTAAGTAATAATCTTTGTTGTCGTTGATATATTTGGTAGTGTTGACAGCGAAGCTTAAAGATACTATCATACAATATTTAACCATACAATGTTTTGAAAATGTAATATACAAAGAGTATACAAAAATTAACTATCCTTTCCGAATTCAAATAAAAAAATCAAAGGTCATTGATTATTGAATAATAGATTCGAATATTCCAATTGTCCTAAAACATTGTAAGAATAGCACTGTTAATTTTATCTACAAATGAAGAGAAAAAGAGGCTTTTTGTTGGTTTAATTCTTTGATCATTCGGAAATTTTCTTCAAATCCGCCACATGAAAATTCTGCAATTGACAAATTCTATTTTTACCGAGCAAAATTATTATTCCGTTATTGCCATCTATAATCATACAAAAATGGGTACGTAATGGTATGCTGTGTTAGGATACAAAGTTGCTGAATTATGATTATCAACCTCAAGCTAACCAAAATTGTCATAAATGTTGATAGCATCATCATTCGCGAAATTCGAAAAAGTTTCGCGCAAAAAAAAGTATAAATATGATTATGATGAGTGAAGAATTCGATAGAACAAAAGAAAAAACAAATTTCTAAGAAAACAATTAATTTTCTTAACAAGTCTTATTTCATTATTAAAACTTTTCAACAAGAATTGAGTGCATACATTCTATACATTTCTAACAAACCCAAAGAACAAAACAATGGCACTCTTAAGAATCTTTTTAAACTCTGACTGGACCTCGGTAGCGCTAACTTTGATCGCCGTCTACATTTCATTCTACTACTACAAATATTTCTCGAGAAAGAATAAAGTACCTGGACCTTTGCCATTGCCATTAATTGGAAACTTGCTGGATGCAGCAAAATTTGGTCTTAATAATGCTCCAGAATGGGCTTTTGCATTAAGCCAACGTTACGGCGAAATTTATGAAATTTACCTTGGTTCGCAGAAAGTTGTTGTGATCAGTAATGCGGAACTCATGGATAAATTGATGGATCCGTCGACCAAGACTAATTTCTTTAATAGGGTAAGTTATTTTTTATTTGGTTAATATTATAAACACGTTAACATGTAATTTATTAATGGGATTTCGTAATCTTAGTATCCGGCCAATAGCAATTTAAAAGAATTAGGATACAATGGAAATGGAGTTTTCTTTAATCACAATTTCGAAAATTGGAAATTCAACAGAAAATTCTTGTCGAAATCATTAATGTCGCCTAAATTTCAAGCGGAAACCTTACAACAGCAACAAGAGTCCTTTTGCGATGCATCACAATATCTGGACTTTATTAGCGATGAAAACAGTGGCGGGTCGGCAGGACCGACCAAAATAAACTTAGCCACCACAATTTTGAACTTCAATGCCGACTTGATTATAAGAATGGCAACTGGTAAAAAAGGAGGCTCATTAGTCAATCACCTAGAAAATACTTACTCGCTCGAGAACTATACAAAGACGAAAAAAATAAAACAAAACTCAGGCAGTAATTCCGTCGCGAGAGAACTTTCAATCGAATTCCCAAAACTCACACATGAATGGGGTGTTGACATACTCTACATTTTTTCGCTGCCGAAATGGTTGAGACATTACGTCCCAGGATTCAGTCACTTTAACACAAAATGCGTAAAACATGCGAAGAGCCTCAACGATATATTGTACGGAATAATTGATGAGCGAGAGAAAGAAATCGCAACCTTACCAAAAGAAGCGGATTTAGAGTCGAATTTATTGACTATGTTATTGACCACTAATACTGAACGAGATCCGGATCGAATGATTGACGTTAATGGAGGATTTATGGGAACTTTGGAGAAAAGTGAAATTAGTAGAATATTATTGGAAGTTTGTCATGGAAGCATTGAAGAGGTTAATTTCGCTTATATTTTTTTTTAATATATTTTGTCATCAGTTAAATACTAAAAACCTTCTCATAACAAATTCATTGATTCAAATTATCTAGACGAGTTGGGTATTCAGTTTAGCAACTTACTACATTCTAAAAATTCCAAATGTTCAAAGAAAATTCCTCAAAGAAATCGAAACAATTCTTAGCTTTGATTACGAACACCAAATAACATTCGAAGATTTGAAAAAATTCAAGTACTTGAACGCTATAATCCACGAAACCTTGCGATTATTCCCTCCACTCCCCGTGATGGGCAGAGTCAACACGACAGTCGACGAAGTAGGCGGATACAAATGGGAGCCGGACACATTGTTTTGGCCATTCTTTCAAGGATTACACATGAATGAGAAGCATTGGTCGAATCCTCAAGAATTCAATCCTGAGAGATTTTTGAATACAAACAATGGCAGCAATTTTGAAGATGATCTGTCCTCGATGTTTGAAAAGAATTCGTATCTTCCGTTTGGCGGCGGTATACGAAAATGCCCGGGAAGAAATATGGCAATGGTTAATATCAAGTCTAATCTGATTAGTTTATTTAGAAAGTATAAAGTCGAGTTAGCGGACAAAAACGCGCCACCCATGACTGGATTCACAGGAGTATATCAATTTAAAGAGTTGGATGTTTATTTACAACCTAGAAATAATTAGTTTGCGGGACATTTTATTCCATACATATTATCTTTTTTGTATATATCATAGATATTTTTTATATTAATAAATAATTTATCCATTAACTCAACTTGCGAAAATTCACTGCATTCTTTCAAATGATGTTTCTAATATCATCACGGCTGATTAACTCCCCAAACAATTTAGATTTGATAATTTTTGCTGGAGTTAAATATATTGTTCCAAGTCGACTTTAAATTATTGACTCGACTAAGTTTATATCTAAAAAAAATTCAACTCAGCTGACTTAGTCGATCCAAATTTAGTAATTTAGTCACGTGATATAACGTTATACATGTAAAAAAAAAAGGATTGTCTTTTTACAGTAACCTCATGTACAGTGGCCCGCATAAATAACGCACCACTTGCATCGCTAATCATTGATCACCTGATTTTCACTCACATGCAATCGATGAACGCAAAAATAATGGACAAATAACATCTAATACTGTTATGTCAGTTCGTCTATACCGTAAAGCGCTCTTTATAATATCCCCCCTTGTAAAAATTTGAACCACAATTTGGTTCAATTTTTTTTTAGTAAATTCAATTATTTTTTATGTAAATAATTAAATTAGATTTCACTATGCGATTTTTTAAGAAATTTAGTTATTGGTTTAACAGTCTTGAGGTTTAAATTTTATACAAAGGGGGATACTATACAGAGCGCTTTACGGTAAGTCGATTAATCTAAATGGTAATTTTTTATTACATCATGAAAATGGATCGAAAACATATAAAAATTTAAATATATATACTTTAATCTACTAAAATAGCCTAAAAAACTTGTTTGTAATATATTAAAGTATTAAAAAAAAGCCAAAAAAAGAAAATTTTTAAGTATTATATTAAAAATTAAAATCAAATATTTAAGAATAATAGAAATAAGATATATTACTAAATAATCTTAAAAAACTTGTTTGCACTATATTAAATTATAAAACTATAAATTTTTATATAATTTCAAATAGTTTTTATAATGCAAAAATAAAAAATAGTATATTTTTCTTATTATATATAATAACTACTATAACTAATAAAATATCAAATATATTTATTAATCAAAAATTAAAATAAATAAATCAAACAAATTAAAGTAAATATATTTTATAATAAAAAATATATTTGTAATTTAAAAAATTTTTAGTTCATTTTTATTTTAATAAATTTTTTTGATAATTAAAAATATTTTTATATTTATAATATTTTTATAATTTTGTTTCAAATTATTTATTAAAATATTTATCAATTAATTTTTATTTCTATTTAAATATTAAATATTTAATTTATTGCTTTTAGTATTAAAATATTATTATATTAACATTTTTATTATATTAACATTTTTATAATATTGAAAAAACTTGTTTCTAATAACTTAATAAAAATATTTACAAATATTTACAATTTTTGAATAATTTTATATTAAGATCTAAACAAAAATATATTTATTATAACAATCAAAAAGAATACAATATTAAAACAAATTTATTAATAAAACATAATAAAAATATAAAAAATATAGATTTTTTTATATAAAAATTTGTAATTTTACTAATAAATATTTTTTATTTTATATTATAATAAAGATAATATTATCTATTGTAATATATATTTTTTTAAATTTTTTAGATTTAATCTGATAAAGCTATTCTAATTACATATAAAGTAAATAATTAACTTTATATAATTAGAATAACTTTATTAGATTGAATCAAAAAATCTAAAAAAATATATATTGTTGTGATTAGATATTTTCATAATCACAAACGATCATTTCATGATCGCTTCACATGATCATCTCACATGATC
>CAJVPL010001560.1:0-13108 GCA_910591945.1 Ambispora gerdemannii | reverse complement strand
CTAAGAAGTAAATACAAAATTTAATCCGTGAATATGATAGAATAGCCCCTTTCTGAGTATATTCACGGATTAAATTTTGTATTTATTTCTTGGCAAAGAAGTTTATACATTTTGTAAAATACAAACGTTTGATAGGATCTATCGCTATAGAGTATGGAAAACCGGACCGGATGAGTATGGAACATAACTACATAAATCTTTTAAATTAATATCCTAACCCTTTTCCAATAGTCATGTAGTTTCCTCTATGGTCTATTACTGTACTACCCCCACGTGATGCATACCATACTGGTTATCCATACCATACACTTCTTTAAGAACGTTTTATCGTAGGACTCGTGTTTCACCTACGTAACTTTTTAAGAACGTGAACTGTACGTTTTATTCATAATACCGCATTTATATGTATTAAGATCGATATGTAATTGCATGTTTTGTTCATCTTTATTTATACCTTGAAATGTATATTTACGTTCTTTGATTTGGAAATAGTGTCTTGATATTTATTGCATGATGCGTTGCTTAAGAGAAACTTTTACAAGTATTACAATATTTAATATAAGTGATGAATCAGCTTAAATCTGTCAACTATAACTACATATAATATCAATAAATTTGTATACTAAAAAAATCAACACCGCCAACAATTTCTTAAGGACGATCAATAGAAGGCACAGTTGAAGTCGAAGGTTCAAATTGAGGAACGAAGGCTGGTGATTCCCAAGGTTGCTTTTGTCGCGATTCCTCTTCCTCAAATGTTTCTGTTGCTTTACGGGCATTGAATTCTTTGGCTTTCTTTTGCATTGTACTATTAGTAATTCGATGAAAATTTAGTATGAATGCGACTTGGTAAAAAGAATGTACGTAATGAATAAGCAAAATTAACAAACCTGATCTGCGTATCGATGTAAGTGATCGCATTTCTCAACATATCATTGATAGAGCTTTCGACTTGTTTCTTAATGCGTTTCTCATACAATGGAGTCACCAACTTGTACAAGAAACTATTAATAATTATTAAAAAAATCAATCGATCAATAAATAATTAACTTGTGCAAAAATTTATAGGCAAGGAATGATGACTTACTCGTGTTTCGTATTGTGCAGGCGAATTTTCAACTCTGAAAGGTGAGAATGAAGCTCCACAACTCGGAATGTTGACGGCGTATGCTCGTCCTTTGAAACATTTAATAAGAGTTTCATGTGGATACCTAGGCCGCCGCTTTCTTCTGGAATAGCAAAATCAATGTGGCCAACCTTTGTTTTTTAAAATTTTTAATAAAGGTTAAGGATTAGTGTACGCTTGTATTGAATCGTATCAAGTAATCACTTACATCCATCCATTTAACTCCTGATTTCTGTCGATAGAAGAAAGCGATGTTACGAGCGTCTGCTCCTATCTTTTTGCTAAATTAAATTGCAAGAAAATAAATTGATGATTTTTTGATCGTTAAGTCTTTTAATAATTTGCTTAAAAAACTTACACATCAAGTGTGATCGTGTTTTCAAGAATTTGGTCGTCTGGACGATCTAGATCAATGTCGGCCGTCAAATTAAGATGTATGTGTCGAGCGAGAAGCTGCGGAATGTGGAGAACAATATTGTCAAAAATGAATTCGTTTTGGTCATCCGCACTTGTGGTATAAATACATGTATTTAGTTAGTTTAGCGGTATATATAATTACGTAGATATATAATTAGATACATGTATAGATCAACTTACTGTTCGATTCTTGGAACTGCAATATAATCGAACTTTTTGCCGATGGCTTGAATTATCTTGGCAACATCTTTAACTAGCTCCAATTTGAATGCCGGTTTATTCTTTTCATCCAAAAACTATTATGAAAGATCAAATAATACACGTTAAGATACTCGGTAACCAACAATATAAAACATAAAATATACGCAAAAAACTCACCAGATCCTTCGTAAGAATTTCAAGGTCCTTCTTTAGTCGATTAGTTGTCGAATCCTCTTGTAAGCCTTTGTTAAACAATGCAGCCTCCGAAGCAATCTTCCGCGTGATATCACCATACTGTTCTAAAAGAAGACGACGACCACGTTCAATCAAATCGGAGCCATGTGCCGTATAATTAGTCTCATTGACGAAATCAGGCTCCAGCAATGATTTCAATACGAACTCGCGCAACTCGTGGAAGAATTTAAATAAATCTTCATGGGTTCTGACTTTTTCGGCGAGTTCTCGTAACGCGATTATCAAGTGGTCGAGCGAACGATGATTGGCAAAATTTTCAAGCAGCTCTTTAGCGTTTCGTTCGACTTCCTCGACGGAGGGAGTTGTTGCTCCTTCGGCGAGTGGTTCGCCTGCTTGTGCTACTTTTGTGGTGATCTCTTGGGTTGACTGACTGACCTGGCTAATGATGCTTATAATATCTTGTATTGCTTGTTGGTATTCTGGGGTGTTTTGGCTTTGGATCGTGAGGTTTTTGAATCGTGTCACCTAAAGTTTTAAAAATCGTATTTAGAATTTGATTACATGTTAATATTTTCAAATATTTAAAATATTTAAATACGAACCAGCTGTTCACGTCGTTCCTTGGACATCTTAAACTTTTCGAGTTTAGATTTTGTTTTATCAGCAACTCTATTTTTAACGTGTTCATCATGTTCAGCAACTCTTTCTTTATCGCCATCTCTATAAGCATCCATAGCTTTATCGGTGCGATCAATCGTTTCGGGGTCTTCAATAATATTTTCTTTGGCCCGTTTCATTGCCTCAGCAGGATCATCGGTGCGGCCAACCTCCTGAGAAGTTTTGTCAAGTTTTTCGAAACTTTTTTGGACACTTCGGTCAATTTTTTCGAACCCTTGATCGATTGAATCTTGAACCAGAGAGTGCAAGTCCCCAATTATTCTTCTGAATTCAGGCTGAGCAATGAGTAGTCGAACGATGTTTGCTCCTTTGCTGACACCTTCTTTGACGAGTCCGGCTGTTTCGCCACGAGCTTTCGCTTTTATATCTTCTGGGATGTCGGTTGGTACTGATACCTTGTCTAATTTTAAAAATAAATAAAATCGAATTTAATTTCAGAAAATTGTCGAAAGCTACCAAAAACGCAATTGAAAACCCACCTCCAAAATCCTTAGCAGCCTGAGTCCCATAATAGAGCATATTCTGCAACTGATCTCCGCGATTCTTTTCTCTCAACACTTGCTTTGTGGTCTCCAACAATCGTTCAGTATCGGACAAGACTCTCTTGCCTGCCGGTGACATATGAGTTGACACCTCATGAAGAATGTCCGACTCTTGAATTTTGGTGATGGTACTGGTTACTTGCCTGGTCGTCGGGAGTTTCCCTTCACTGTATTTGATTATGCATATAAATCAGTTTGTGAAACATTATTTTTGTTCTCGGTATTGTCGATTCAATTAAAGTATTGAAGTTGTATTCGATGTACGAATAGGTTTTTGGCGAAATATCATATTTAATGTTACTTTTCACTTGGTAATTGTTGGAAAATAAAAATATTTACCTTAGAGCTTCAGTGACTTTCTCTGCTTTTGCTTTTGTTTCCAAAGCATTACGTTCAGCAATTTCACGTTCTCTGTCATGTTGGGCTGGTAGTTTAGACATGGTTTATATGGTTATATAGAGTATTCAGAATAATAATTTTTATTTGTAGTTGTTAAAAGGTTTTTTCAAATGAGAGAAGATAGGAAAGGCACGCTTTATATATAGGTGATTATGACCTTGAGAATAATTTAGCTGTGTCAAAATTACGCAAGTTTTCGCGCGATTCGTTGATAAATCAATTACACATTACATTTTCGTACGCTGGGCGAAATTTTGATGAATTACTATGATGATGATTGTGATTAATGTATGATGTAAATTTTACGTATAAGGGAGTCTATTTTAGTGTTAGTCTGATAGTCTAATAATTTCTGTCATTACGCAGAGATAATATATTTAGGTTAGCCAGTGAATTTGAAACAATAACCTTATCTAATTATTAAAGTATTTTCTAATTCTCACCCTAACTACAAATGATGGAAGTTTTCTTTTGTCGTATGTTTTTTGTGTATTCAAAATTTGATTGCCAAATTGTCAAACGTAGAAGAATTACCCCTACAATGTGTACACACCCCTACAGTATATTACCGGAAATTTCAAAAATGAATTTGTCACTTTGTAACCCGATATCTCGACAACCGATAATTCCATTCGAACAAAGATATCACTGTTAGATTCGTATAGCCGAGACGAATCTAATGGTGATATCTGTTCGAATGGGATCACCGCCGGTTGTCGAGATATCGGGTTCTAAAGTGACAGTCATTTTTGAAATTTCCGGTAATATATTGTAGGGGGTTCGTCTTCATGCTAATGCACATCTTCCATACAGGCACAAGTTTTTTCGATTTTTAACGAGGTTAACGTTAATTAAAGGTTTCGGCTACAGATCAACATTTAAACGAAAAAAAAGTAATCAAGTCAATCAATCAATCGTTTCTCTATTAGTAAATAATAGCGATAGATTAAACATAAATTGGATTAAATTATATTTTTTATTGGTTATAAATTATATGCTATTACGAGCATTTAGTATACAGTATTTAAATAAATCCACAAATCGCGAAAAAAAACTTGGATGGATTATCGCATAAAAGGCAACGAAGCAGTAAAACGCGGTGACTACTTAACTGCCTATTACGAATACAACAAAGGGCTCGTCAAATCCCCCAAAGATCCGACACTATGGTGTAACAGAGCCTACGTATTTCTCAAACTAGGATACCCAGAACTAACACTAATGGACACCAAACGCGTCTCAAACATCCTCGCCGAAACCAATCCCTCTTCCTTTTCAAACACACACCAAATTCTTGGTTTCAAAGCAGCCTATCGCCAAGGCGAAGCATACACACAACTAAAACTCTACAAACTCGCAATAAATAAATTCAACGGATTACTAATGTCACTATCGATGAATTTGTTGAACGAGGACGTGCAAGTGGATCGTGTTTCGTTGGAGACTAAACGTGATTTCTGTGTGGATCAGGACAAAAAACTGTCGAAAGAATTTAAGAATTATCAGAAATTTGGAGGGGATGCGGGCGAGTTTCGATTCAATGTGGGGTATATGTGGGATACGCGACCAGAGAGTCGTGGAACCGAGGCCACGCGTCAAGCGTTACAAAAAAGCGCGAAATCGATTTCGTTGAAAGAATTGAAACTTGATCGCATTGATTTTCAAGAATCGCAATACAAGTCGAGTTCCAGCGGCAATAACGGTCATCAATATAACAATAATGGTGACGGAAAAAAGAATATCGAAAGATCCCAGATTCAACTCGGTGTTTTCTCAGGATCATTTATCGAAGCTGGTGAAGTAATTTTCCAAGAAGATAGTTTTCTCTGTGTCCACAACCATTTCACACCACGCTGTGACTACTGTAATCGCCCACTACAATCCGGACAAATAGTTCCATGTGACAATTATTTATGCCAAGAAATATTTTGCAGCACACAATGTTACAGTTTAGCACTCGCGAAATACCATCGCCAACTGTGCGGTAAAGAGATTGGTAACATTCTCGAAGGCACACAAAAAGGAATGTCGAATAGCTCTCTGGCATATCTTCTAGTTCTCAAAGTATTTGCCGTAGCAAAAACACGGTCCGTTCACCCGCTCGATATTCCCGAAATGACGCATCTTGTGCGGTACCAACTACCATCGGAACTAGGGCTGTCATTCAACGCAAACTGGACACAAATATACCAAGAAACACTAGATATTTTAGGAATTTCGGTGTACGACGACCTGCGATACGATTTCTGGGTGTATGTGACGTGTTTGACCACTTTAGGATGTAATATTTTCGGAGGCAAGGATGATCACGGGAGACCTGATACCGCATCGTTGTTTCCACAGTTGGCTACCTTTTTAAATCATAGTTGTGATCCGAATGTTGAGCATGGGAATGTAACGGTTGATTCGCGTTTTTGGAGTCGTCATGTGTTTAGGGCGAGGAAGTGTATTCAGGAATATGAGCAGATTTTTATTTCGTATGTGGATATGAATTTTTGTAAGGAGGATCGTATGACGAATCTTTCTTACTATGGGTTTAAATGTAATTGTGAGAAATGTAAAGAATTGACTTTTGGTACATGTATATAGAGAGCGATGTCTGGTGATATATTATCGAATTCTAGAATTTACACAATACGTATGTATTTCTTTTTATGGTAAAATAAATACATGCAACAGCAATAAAACTTTGTAACACAACAAAATACATGTACAAAGTACGTATTTCCTTTTATGGTAAAATAAATTTGTAACAGCAACAATAAACTTTGTAACACAACAAAAAAAGATTTTTACATTTTACTGTGCTAGATACATTATACTATGCTAGATACATTTACTAATTATTATAGAAATTAGGCTATGAGAAGTGAAGGTTATGTGATCGTCTTCGTCATATAACCGCGAGACCTCTATCCTTTGATAGATTCGATGTTTTCGAGCTTATATGCTGCATGAGAATAAATGAATGCACGGAATAGTAAATTAAAAAAAAAAGAGATAAGACATATTACGTACCGGTTTCCTATAAAATAATTGAAAGAAAGACAAAATTAGCAAAGAATATAACAATAAAAACTACGATAAAATATTAACGTACTTTGCCAGTTTTAGAATTTTTGATCAAGATTCGCGGTTGTTCTTCACTCGCTTGAACTTTCTTTTGAGTATCACCAGCAATCTAACAAAAAAAAAATCAATCTGTAAACCACCACAAAAAAGTAATAACAGATAGTATAACATACCTCAGGCTCGATTATAATTTCCTTAATGACACCTTCACTAGTAGTTTCAGCCCCGCCAACAGGACGGTAAACGACTGTTTGACCCACTTTCAATTGTTCTTTGTCGACTTTGATTTCGCCTTTAGTCTCAAGAGTACTCATCGTTCGTTCTTTTACGTAAAAGTTTGGAAGAATGTAGTTATTGGTGTTTTTGAGAGTAGATGAAATTAATTTTGATGTTGGTGGTGGTAAAAACCTTCTGGGTGTTTATATAATAAATTTTGGACGACTGGATTGGTTACGTTTACTTTTCCTTTATGTAATCGATATGACATATTCGATTATGGATTTATTACGAAATGTTAAGCGTTGAGCCTGTGAAATAACGAAAATACGTCATAGAGGTATACTAAACATACGATGAGATTAAAAGCAAGTGTGATAAGTATGATGATGTAAGATTGATAAAGTAAGAGTAATTCTTTACCTTTCAATGATAGTGCTATTACATGTAGTAAAGGTAACATTTGATCAATTGATTAGATCGTCAAAACGAAAATTTCACATGTGGTATCGGTATCAAATTTATTTTACATAGTCAAATTTATTTTACATAGTTGGTGTATATACATAAAATAAAAAATAAAAAAATAAAACTACATTTTCCCATTCGTAAAAACCCACATCGAATCAATAATACTCAACACAACCATCGTATTCGATTTGTAATCATCGTCTAATTTCACGTATGCGCGTCTAACCACGTTCGCCACCTTACCATTTGGGCACCAAATATGTAGAATCTGTTTCCAGATTTTAGCATTGATGATGTTTCGTGTGGACGAAGTCACGCCAAAGAGTTTTTTCGTGAGTAGTTTGTGAGCATCGTGTTTCGTGTAACGACCTTTATGCGCGTATGCTCGTGTTACTGAAACGCCGAGACAGAGTAAAATGTTTTGCTGGTTATGAAATTTCACGAGGTAGTCGGTCATTGGTTGATTTATGAATAGGTAACTTACTTCCATCTATTTAAAATATTTTATTGATTTTTCGTTTGCAAATTATGAGAAATAACAGATATAATAGATATAATAGCTAAATACCTCGGTTTTAAACAACTCTACGCCCAAAACTCTTTCCATCACTTCACAAGAAAGAACTTCCGATAGCATACTTGCACCCCCAGCGTTCGGTAATCCCAACATCTTCATCGCTCCCTGACTCCACAATAAATCATCAAACGATTGTCCATGACACTTCACATTAATTCTCACCAAGGCATTTTTCTTCCGTTGTGTTAATCCCACCGATAAATTCATGAAATCTATTGAAGTTGAGTGCACTACTAAATCATTAAACGATATTGATAAATGATTGTTACAGGATTTTATGATTTTAATATTATCGTTGTTGTTATTGTTGTTGTTATTGTGATTGTGATTGTGAGGAATAATAAAGTCGCGTCGAGTATCTCGGATAACATTGTTGCTGTTTCTGTCGAAGAAGACACATTTGTCGCTGTTGTAGTTGATACTGTTGCAAACTAACGATAATATGATGCCATTCTTGCGCGCGTTCTCTTTCTCTCTTAAAACACGACAAATTTCCGGTTTCAAAGAAGGTAGTAGTCGTTTTTTCGAAAGAGTCACAATCAAAGCACGGCTTAGAGTCGGATTCCATGGAGATGGAATTTAAATTCGACGAATTCAATAAGGACATTTTTACTATGTTTTATTTCAAAATTAGATTTAAAAAATGTGTGTTTATTATGATGCCTGGATAGTTCAAAAAAAAACCAAGAAATGTGAATTTGTTCTGAACCTCTATATACAAAAAACGGCTAACTACGCCTCTACTCTATTGGTTACGAGTCATTACTGCGTACTATGACAACGAATTTTACTCAAAGTAACACTGATGTACATAATACATTCAAAGTTTTACTTGGCATGCTTTGCCATCTTCCCAATTTAATTCTCTATTTTGGAAAAACGACGAAAAAGTTTCGCGCAACGTAAACAATTCTAGTTACACGAAATAATTATTTTGATTCAAAAAATTTTATTATCTCTTCAAGAGCAAAGTACGTAAATCTATAAATGCTCATGATATTTTTTAATTACATCTCATAAAAAAATACACGAAAAATCATTCATTCATCCAACATTAGTAAACATCAGTAAACCCAAGGTCTCTTCAATAGCCACTATTCATTATTATCATGATAAAGTCATTATCTCGTCCTTTTATATATTCTTACCCATCAAATCTCAATTCGGCGATGACTTGAAACGGTTTCACCTTCCGTAGACAAAGATGTCTTCGGTGCCGTTTGATAGCCGCCGCGTACATTCGTGGATTGATGGATAGAATGTGTGACGAGGTGGTTGGTTTGTTGTGGTTGGTAGTAGATAAAGCCTGAAATGATTTAAATTAGAACCCTAACGGACTCGTGTGAAGACCAAAGAACGACAAGACAAGTGACTCACCATATCATCAAAAAGATCTTCACCCAGAAACTGTAGAAATTCTTTTATTGTTATTAGTTGTGCGATGTTCCAAAGAAAGGTTTGAAGTGCTCGTCTCCGTTGCTCGATAAAGCGATTAGTGAAACGGCCTATCCATGCATGCATAAATGTTAGTTTTGCTTGGGATCAGTTAAAAGATCGAATTAAAAAGCAAATAATAACCATGCATTTGTTTTCCAGGAAGTGACGGCAACCTTACACGATCTAATCGTGAATTTGGCGTCGTCACTAGTAACAATGCTTGCAATTTTTCGTAGGATTTCCGGAGAACGGAGTACCGTTTATGCACGACTACATTCGTCATTTTACAAGAGAATGGACACCAGATCTAATAATAAAATTGTTTGTCTGAACAGATTATTCTAAAATATGTACATGAATAATAGAAAACGGTATTTACATGAACTGTTATTTCGTATGCTGTGAATTGTCGTCTTCCAAATATTCCCCCCAGTCTGATAGTAGGATTTGTCACGGATACCTTTTTTATTAGCATTTCGGAATAGAAAAAAATGTTAAGGGTAGATTTATCTTTGTGATTACTGAAACTAATACTTTACCTTGACGATTCTTTGTTCCACTATTGGAAACGGAGAACTCAATGGCTGTTTCTCTTTAGAATATTGAGACACTAGCATACACAAAAAAAGAATATCAAGATTGTTAGAACCTCCAAATAGTAAAAAGAGAAATTGGTTTTAGTTTTTCTCACTTGGGTATAAGATATGTATATTTAAAAAGAACAGGGGAGGAATGTTAATAAAAATAAACAGTATATATCGATATATTATACATGTATTTGGATCAATCAATCAGTCAATATGTTGTGATTGGGAGAATAGTTACCTTCTTTGTTCCTTGCCAATAAAAGGTTTCTTAGAGTATACAAAATTTCAGTGTACATTGTTTTTTTTTTATTAGCGTTATCGTTATTATTTAAGCCTGGTATATAGTAGTTTTTAGCGAGTATCAATGTTCTTTTCTAACAACAATGTTTTGGATTTTTATTAACGCTAAAATAAAATTGATGAACAAATCTCACGCACAGACCTATCAAATACGTAATTCTTAGATCATCGAATAAACATTCTCTGTGTTAAACTAACAATCTTCATTTTAACCCAATATCTTTATCTTTTGCACTTATAAAAAATTTAATTAACTACTATCTGATGAAATAGCGACGAGTTATCTTAGGACTTTGCTCAATATTGTCTCGCATTTGAGCATGAATTCGGAGACCATTCAAATGTCGTTGTAGCTATCTCAATGCGAGCTACGAAAATTCTAATTCCGGTTACATACCTTGACATTAAAGAGTATAGAGTATTACCTTTCGTTCAAAACTGCCAGAGACCGAATCAACTTTCTTAGCAAAGGCCATCTTCTTGGTAGATAATTGAACCAGCTGATTTGATCTTAGGAATCTACGCTAGAAACTGCAAGTAGTGATATTGAACCGTTATCAGACATGGGAATGTTCTGGTAACATCACATCATCAGTATCTTTTTTGTTGAAGATAGCAGATATTCTTATAACCAGGCCAGGCTAAAAGCACTCGGACAATATATCGCGCTTTCGACGACGAAGAGTATGAATTTTATACCTGGCTATGAGCCAAAGAATTCGTGAAGTTACGTTACGGGAAGAAACACAAGGCTTGAGGCTACCAATATAGAAATAAAAGAGCTTACAAGCATAGCAGTCTTATGTTCAACAAATGCTTGCCCGTTACTTTACTATATTCAAAAACTCGGTTCGATCACCCTGGCCTGGCACCTGTCCTGTCTTGAGATTTACATTCACGAAGAAACCATTGATAAAACTTTTGGACGATAGCTGAAGTGTATTCCGGGAATCCAAGGATATTGTAATTATGGTGCAAAAATGTTAGCTTTGACGTTACAAAAAGATCAATCCTTCCAAAATGTCACAATCTCTTTTATGGGATTCCCGCCTAAAAATGTATAAAATGAATCCAAAATTTCGGGTCATGTGATAGTTTTTTGATGATGATCAAGATCAACATATAACACATAATTTCGCATAATATTCTAGTCACGGTAAAAAAGTGTCGGTCACGTGATCTAAAATAAGTCCATTAACATATCTGATTAATATTAGATATCAAGTATTAGGGTTAGGGTTAGAGTTGAGATCAAACTTATAAATAAAATTGCCTTCCCGACATTTTTTGATAGTGTGCCAAGCTAGATTTATATATCTGTTTTTTGTATTTTTCGCATTTTTTTTATTTTCTTGATCAAAAATTTGCTACATTCCTATTGGTTGCACAGAATTTTTGCGCATTCTTATTGATTTGATCATCACGTGACCGACACTTTTCTCTGTCGTGGCTAGGAGGGGCTAGGAGTTAGCTAAAGCCTGGTGGACATGTGACTCAGTTCCTCTAAATTTTCCGCGTGCAACCAATAAGGTTAGAGTAATGGTAAGGGTTAGAATTAGAAGACAAGTTTATATATAAAATTGCCTTCCTAACATTTTAAATTAGTATTCCAAGACAGGTTTAAGCATTTTTCATATCTTGTGTCGGATTTGTTTTGCCAGGTTGATCAAAAATTTGTGCATTCTTATTGGTGATTGACAAAAATTTACGCACTCCTATTGGATGTATTACACGTGTTCACCGAGCTTTAGCCAACCCCCGTGGCTAGGATATTAAATTTCGCATCGTTAACGCCATCAATATATTATCACGTGGCCCGAACTTTTGGTGATCACACTACTGTTGATGTTCCACGTGGAAATTTAGAAAGCATAAATACGTAATTTACGTGAAATAGAAATCATAAACAATTACGTATTATTAATATTAGATCATGATGTAATGATCATCAGATAAATACCCCTCCCTTGTAAAGTACATGTACTTTCCGGTTTATCGATATACACGGATATTTTTATAGTGCATATTTTTATTTGTATTAGCATTAGGAATAACAATCATTTAAATAAACATTTAATTAAACAAAAGAACTGAATAATTTAATTATATTCTTAACAATTCTTTATGCCATATTTAAAGTAAATTAACAATGACGAGAAAAGAAACTATCATCTATGGATTAGCGTTAGAAATAACAATCTCGTCACAACATTTAAATAAACGTTTAATTAAATTTGAATCAAGACTCGTAATTTTTACAAATGATGAATCTCTTCTAATTAAACAAAAGAACTGAATAATTTAATTATATTAACAATTCTTTATGCCCCAATAACTTTCCATAGATCATGTGTAATGTTCTGAGTATAAAGAACATTACAAATGCTGCTCATGATACCTTTTATAGATTAGTAGAGCTTCTATATCGGGTATTGTATGTTCATAAACTTTCATGCCCCAAATACAATAATCGATCACTTTAGGACATTCATAAACTTTCATGCCCCAAATACAATAATCGATCACTTTATGACATACATGTAATATCTCGACGTCCAGAGATCCGATTTGAGCAAAATACTACTATTTGATTTTTCTAGATTAGACAAATCGAATGGTAGTATTTTTGCTCAAATCGGACTCTGAACGTCGAGATATTACATGTATGTCCTAAAGTGATCGATTCATATTTGTCGATCAATTTTTCATTATAAATTGATCGCCAGAAAAATGAATCGGTCAATTTAGGATGCAATATCTCGATCGCCAGTGATCTAATTCAAAAAATAATATGTATCATTCAATTTGTCTAGTCAAGACGAATCGAATGGTTATATATTTGTTTGAATCGGATCACTGGAGATCGAGATATCACGTCCTAAATTGACCG
>CAJVPL010001559.1:0-13114 GCA_910591945.1 Ambispora gerdemannii | reverse complement strand
ATGAATATTTTTAAATATTTTATGTTTTTCGACTATTTTTGGAATTAACGATTTTTATGTTACAACTGTAACAGTACATCATTTCGTGCTTGCCATGTCACAACTTCCAATGCTTTTCTAAGATCTGTAGCAGTCTCAGAGATAATGTTATACTTTGAATTCATAATTGTTGTCATATTAACATGCGCCAGTCTCAAAGTTATTTTGATAAAAAGAAGACTTGGAAAACTTGCCATTGCTGAGGAGAACTTGGTGTCAGTATTATAAAAGGTTAGCAAAATAGAAGTTAAATGTACTAAAAGATCTTTTTTTTTATTTTCGTCAGTGTCAGTAATTTTCATCATATACAAAATCCAACGATCCAGAATTTGAAGTGCTTCATTTATATCATTTTTGTGCATATCTGTACATTTGAAATTTGGTTTATTTCCACGGCCTTGTCTTTCATAAAAATGTCCTTCATGTTTATTAAAACATTCGGAACAAACATATCGAGGTCGATATTCAGCTCCTGGATCATTAATAATATTTTTTGATTTCAAGTTCTGTTCAAATATGGGACAAACCTTAAGCCCGATGCATGGTATTTGTATATTTTTTTTAAAAATATGTCTTGAATGCTGTATACATGTTCTTCCCCGACTAAAAAAGTACTTAGATTTATTACAAAATAGGCAACGCTGACAAAAAATTCAACTTTTCTCAATTGATCGTGCTTGTTTAACGTGCGGAAGATGAAGTTGGTTCTGGTCAAAAAGAAAATGATATTGGCAAACCCCTATCATCGACAATTTATTCTCGATCTGAGCCTGTTTGAATATCTCAGGATTAACTTCCCAAGCTCCAACAAGTTGAGCAAGTGAACTTTGTTTTTTTGCGAATGATTTAGACAACGTTGAATACGATCATCAATTAAATCTAAAATCAGACAAACTGATAGCGCTTGATTAGTGTTTTCTTCTATATTTTCAATGAAATACTCATTTTCGTCATTCGAATTGGATGTAATTGAATTCAGTTCAGAAGTTAATATATCATTGCTCTCAGTTTCAGTATCAATATCAATGTCCTTTAAAAGAAATATATCATTGTCATTATCTGCTTCTGCCAAAGCTCGCGCCACCTCAAAATTGGCCTTATCAAAATGAAAGGGATTTATTTCTATGTTAAAATCTGATGCATCATTTACAACACTTCCAGTTATGGTACTCTCTGATGTAAGGCTTTTGGTAGCTAAGTCCATACTTTCGATATTCTCCATATCATAATCATCTGGAACGTAGTCGAAATTATTAAAAAATAATACGTCATTGAGATTGGTATTAGTTGTTATGTTAACTTCTGGCTCTTGTGAGTTCATAGTATTTTTTGTAAAGATGGTATATATAATTATATTTGGAACTCCTAACAAGACTAATTATATATTATTAAAATTTAAAGCAACGTGGAATATTATTATATTGAAAATGTTGATATTATTCATCAAAATTTATAAAAGAATGTCATTTATTTATCGTTGTTGTCGTTGTCGTTGTCATCATTATCGTTATATTATTGTTATCGTTATTGTTATCGTAGTTTTCATAAAGTTGAGTTGCATTGACTGGAGATTCTTTAAAAACTATGACTACTGTAATATATAAAACCAAATAGTTAGCTAGAGAAAGATATCAAGTTTTATTTAGTTTAGAAAGGTACAATGATATACCTTGCGTTATAGGGGTGTTGGCATAGAAGCGAGTTGGCTCAAGTGATGATTTTCTATATGAATTTGACCGTGTGAATGGGTGTCGATCCCTTAATTGATACACTTGCTCAAATATTAAGGGACAAAATTTGCGAATTGCTAAAGACATATAGATCTTTGACTAATATATTGGGTCAGATTAATGAAAAGTTCACTACTTTGTGTAAAGATTCTTTAAAAAATATTGTAATTGTAGTGATAATAATTAAATAACAAAAAGTAAAAAATTAGATATTTAATTTTAGTTAGTACAGTAAATATATTAATTTGTGAAATTAAAATATTTTAATAAAGGTAAAAATTTTGTTTTTTGCTATTTTATTAACATATATGTGTAACTATACTTTATGCAATATTGATCCTTTAATTAATTCACTACAAGAAACATAATTTGTGACCGATATGTATTTTCCAGTATTTTTTGCGGCAAACAATTAGTATGGGATAACAAAAGAGAAGTTACGGTCGAAGATTTTTAATTAATAAGGCATTTTTAAATATTGTATTAGTAGAAACTTCTCTTTCATTATCGTTATATATGTTCTAACTAAAAAAAGAGCATTTGTTATAAATAAAAATTTAAAACCTTAACTTTATAAAAATGCTTTATATACCAAGTTTTATTATGAGTTTCAAGCTAGTTTTAGCGTTGAATCTTTTTAAGACTCTACCTTTATTATATATGTTCTAACTAAAAAGATGATATTTATTTTGAATTGGCTCTTGTAAATAAAATTTTAAAACTGTAACTTTGTGAAATGCTTTTCATCTTATTATATATCAAGTTTCATTGTGAATTTTCAAGTTCATTTTAAATTGAATCTTTTTAAAACTCTACTTTTGTTATCATTATGTATGTTCTACTAAAAAAAAGCGTATTTGTTTTGAATTGGCTTTTGTAAATAAAAATGCTTTTTGCATATTATAGCTTTACGCAAAATCTTTTGAGATCCATGCCTAAACCTTCGAAATGTAAATTACAATTAAAAAACGCACTTGAATTACGTGCCAAAAAGCGCAAGCTGGATCAACAACACCAAGAAATTAATGAAATAACAAATCATTTAAAAAAGTCACTGATCAAGAACTTAAAATGATACATGATAATACAGGATATGATTTTTAATATCTCGAATATTGATAAATTGATAAATCTGAATTTCCCAAAATATATCATGATATAATTAATACCCTTAAAGATATGCCTGAAACAGATCTCAAATCAGTATCTCATCTTTTACGTACGATGAGATATCCACATGGAAAAAAACAAAGATCGAATTATGTCACCATATATACAAAACAAAGCACTTCAATACATGTCAAACTCTCTTTACAAACCCAGGAAATCATTAGATGCATTAAGTCATCAAAATAAACAACTCAAACAAAATATTAAAAAATTACAACGATCTAAAGACCAGGTAACTCATAAAGTTCGAAAACTTAATAGTTCTATTGTACAATTTAAACGCAAGCACTGCCAGTATATATCTCAAATTCGTGCAATAGCCAAACACTCACTGGAATAAAAAGATAATGATATGAAAATTGTGATTAGAGATCTAGTTAAACAAAATAAAAAAGAATATAGTTCAGATTTTGTTAAACTTACCATGCAAGTTTCTCAAATTGGCCAAATGTTCTTTACTTCTGCAGCAGCAAGTATGAAGACCATTTTTAATTTTTTAACAGGAGATAATAATCAATCTTGGATTTCTATGACAACTATTAGCCATTGAAATCATGAAGTATCAGAATTACACGTAAGAAACATTTCAGCAAGCTAATCAATCGACTCATTTTGCATTCAGAATCATGGTAGAGGAATCGGGTCGCAGTGAAAAAAAAATATTGGTAGAATGTTTTATGTTTTGGAGTTCAGCAAAAAATATGCCAGATGTTATACTTCTGGAAACAAAAATCTTTGATACTGCAATTCTGATACAGTTAGTCAGGCTCTTGTTGAAACTTGTACAAAATATAATCTTGATACTACACAATGTCTTACCTTTCTTTCTGATAATACTAATTATATGAGTGATCAAGTTGGAGGTGCTGTAACAAAATTCAATCAATTGGCTAAAAGTAATTGCATTCGAATTCCTTGTGGATTATATATTTAATTTTAAATAATTTTGAAGAGACAGCTTTTGGTAAGCTTTCGACAAGTACTGGCTTTTTCAAAACACGACATCCATTTAATCTTCTTTATTTGGCATGGATATTGCATGATGAATATAATTAAGTGATAAAGATTCACCACTAAATATGAGAAGTGAAACAATTTAAAGTCTTTATAAAGAAAGACTTAATTATCAGTTGACTAAATATCAACATTTTTTATGCTCAAGATGGCAATATGAATTAATTACAACAGAACAATACCTTGAAAGACATGAAATTCATATTGAGTTCATCACGTGGTTTCTTCTCAAACTCAAAAATTTAAAAAAGTCCCGAGTTCCTATATTCAAAAATAGGAACTATTTCAGAATTGGTTAAATGATTCTGAGTTAAATATTGAAATCCAATGCTTAGTTAAATTTGCTCAAGAATTTTACTGTTTATTTGCAGAATTTCTTGCCAGTTATGATCCCCAATTAAAGATTGTTCAATCTGATAATTCATTGTAATACTTGCCATTATATCATCGAGCACATCAAATGTCTAATTTTATTATTAATTCAACGTGTAAGCTTGCAAATATCTTGGAAAATATTTATTTTTTGACGATGAACTTTTACAAGTACAGAAATAATGAATAATTCAAAAGTAGAATTATTAGTCCAAAAGTTAGAAAAAGGAATACAAAAAGAACTTGAATTACATCAAAAATGATTAAATTGTTGGCTCTACCTTCCCTTAAGCATGTGTCATCTTAGTGGAAATAATTTGCACGTAGCTATAGGCATGTTGTACTTAAAAACCTTGGCCAAACTTTTCTAGTTTAAAAGAACTTTGTTATGCACAATTTCTCAAAGACGATGTTATACAAAAAAGACTTAATGATTTTGGTTTTAAAACTGCCCTAACAAATGAATTATTTTTAGCCTATTTGTAAAGGAATCAACTGGTTTACTTCACGACTTTATGATTTTGTTAAAAACAAAATCTGATATATTATCATTCATCAGTAACAAATAGAAGGCTTATTTAATAAGTGGGATTTGAAAACTCACCCAAATATGACGAATGATACTCAAAAATCCAGAATGCGCCTCTCAGCAACTGGAACAAAGGAATTTCAGTTCACTAATGAACAACTAAAAGATATCCGAAGTGAAAATAAGATGACTTACCAGCAAGATTTTGCTGCATTAATTCATCAATCGGATAGACAATGAGAACAAAACGCAAATAATCTTTTTAAAAAATTATTTATATGTCGCTGAAATTTATTAGTTTTATAACATTAGTTTATTAGTTTTTTATAACGTTCGTTATCATAAATACCTAAATTTATATATGTACATCTTTTCCACTAGAAATTTGCCCACACGTTGAGACATTTTTTATTGAGATATGAGCGATTTAAACTAACAGCGATTCTATTGGCTAAAGAACATCATATTGACATGCATATAAAAATCTGTTCTATTAATTTTTACTATTAAACCTGATATAGATTTGATTAATTAGTATATGAAATACCCCCAATGTACCACCGCCACATGTATTTTACAGTACCCTAGCCATGGCAAAAAAAAAAGAGTCGATATTTGTGTATGTCCGGAACAATTCTACGTAATTGAGGTTATTGTTAAAGATTAATTTAGAGGTTAGGATTAGGGTTAAGGTTAGGATTAGGGTTAAGGCTAGAGCTGGAATCAAGATCATAGGTAAAATCGTCTTACCAAGCTGGATTTAGGTATCTGTTTCCCGTATTTTTTACCTTTTTTGCTTTTTCATATTCTTGCTTCGGATTTGTTTTGCCAGCTGATCAAATTTATTATTGGGAACCGAGCGCAGATTGTGACTTAACGTTTTGTGCAATTTATGTTGAGACAATAAAAATATGAATATGTTATTGATAATACATTGACCATTACCAAGAAATAATTCACGTGTAATTTTGACGTGCGCGTTCGATAAGTGATATCTATTTAAGTATGGTATGATTGAGCATTTTGGTATGGTTAAGTATGAATTCAGAGGATAGTTTATAAATAATTTGATTTGATATATCATACCATACCAAAATGCTCAAAATACCATATCTAAGGGAGAGAGGGTATTATAACGAAGTTAAATTTACTACAAGGAAAACTTTTTACAAATACAGACTTCCCTAAATACACCCTCTATAAGTGCACACCCTCTCTAAATGCACAGTATGGCTGGGTTCGAGCTCATAAGAGCTCTATATATTTTGCCTTCTATAAATGCACACCCGCTCTAAATGCACGTTTTATTATGGTCCCAAAGGGGGGGGGGGGTGCATTTAGGGAGGTTTGTCTGTAGATTAAAAAAGCCAATATTGAGATAATTGGCTTTTTTAATCTACTTCCAAGTACTAAGCAAATATATAGAAGAATATGTTTTACACATTTTTTGCTTATTACTTGAAAGCAGGTTAAAAAGTCCAATTTAGAGACAGTTGGCTCCAAGCAAACTAATTTGATCGATTTGTATGTTCAAATAGCTTTTTCTTAAATATGTGCAAAATTATTTTACGTCTATCTACTTATTACTTCGAGGTAAGATAATACTTCGTCACAATACTTCCATTCGCCAAAATACCCCTCTTACCTTAAATAGTGTATAATCGGACAATAACGATAAATAGAACGTGTACTGTACATGTATTAGTAGATGCATAACGATAACGATAATGTATCGGTATTATTAAGGTTTGACTGTAATACGTAATTCCAAACCAAATTTTTCTCTAAGCTCTGAAAATCAAAGAATCGACTTTTGTAAAGCACATCTTTATGAGTTTCTTGTGATGCGTTTTTCTGTATTTGAAATTTTCACATCTCCTTTCTTCAGCAATTCTAAATTTCTCCCTGGTGCTGGATTGTCACATATATCGGTTATCCAATCGTTAAATGTTTCATTCAATTCCTGTTGGTCAACATCTTTTCATCAAATAAGAAAACTATTTTGGAGTGTTCTCAATTTCCTTTGGTCTGACTCCATTGTAAATATCCATTGCTAATGTGCTCTTTCGGCAAAGTGCCTTTGTTCAGCTGCAAGCGGCCACATAATAACACTAAACCTATAAATATCAGCCTCTTTTGATTATTTATCCTCCAAGAAGAATCTGGTGCAATATGGGGAATAACACAAAATTATTATATGGAGTATCAACTGACGTGTAACAATGACAACATTGTAAATTCCACCATGTAAATTTTCATGAGATTAGATCGATGAATATTTTCCAAGCGAGCGGTAATCTCCCATAATAAATCGATTTTATCTTTCCAGCTAATTAATAATATCTTTGACGTTTTTAATGTATTGATTTAAATTGTCATTTTCATAGAATCTCATTGGTCCATCCCGAGACCAAACTTGAGTGTTTCGTTCCAATCTCCTCACTAAACTCTCCATCTTTTGTGGAATTAAATCAGTTCAAATTGCTCGTAAGGAATATATTCAAGGTAATCGCCGCTTATATTTGCTTCTGCTTGACTTTTTGTATAATTAAATCAAGTTGCAAATTGCCAGTGGTCCGTATTCGATGAGGAAACTACTATCCTGTTCTGTACTATTTCATTCATTGTACTGTTTATTTATTGTACTGTACCCTATATTCCGATCCCATACCCTAACCCTTTTCCAATACAGTTTATGCTATAACCCGTATTCGATTATTTTACATTTATTTAAATGCATTTAATCCATGTAATTTTGTTCGACAATACTAATACTATAATCATGAGTATTGTGATCTGAACACTCGATTCAATTTTATGATAACGTTTGTTTTAAAATTGGTGTACATAATGAAGATGAATTTCGTGTACGTAATACGTATTCTGTTTTTTAAGTCTTATACGACTCGGGACTTTCATAATCTATCGCTATTTATCGTTATTATTAACGTTAATTTTTACTCGGGTCTTTATAAACAAGCATACAATCAATGATGTCATTCAAAGAATACGCTTTAATTATGTGAATTGTCAGATTCTAACGCTAACGCTAAACAACATCATCGATATAGAAAATTACCACTTTGTATTTTCCCATCTGTGCACTCATTCACACAGATCAGTGATATTTATGGTTAATGCATCGTGTATGTATGCTATTGGCTATTTTTAACGTCATTCACGTTCACACACACACTTAATTTATGTTTAACGTTTTGTCAATTTATTACCAACCGATACACAAACCCTAAAGATATCGATATCGTTTTTTTGCAAACAGTATTGGCGAAATCTTAATAAAAATGGAGCAAGAAACATCCAAAAAAACGGCCATCGAAGAAATTTTTAACGTTGATGAAAAAATCTTACCGCTGGAAACAATCACCACCACCGCTACCGCTGCCGACATAAAACAGGATACCCATGAAAGCAAAAATAACGATAATGATAATAATAATGAAGATGTCAACGATCATAATGATCATAGTATTTTTAAAAGCTTTATTGAAATACCCGATGTTGTTGAAATGTCAGTGACATTACCTGAACAAACAAATACTAATGATAATAACAATAAAACATCAAATGCAGAAAATACAAATTCATCGATCGTAGAACAACCGCCACAAATTTTTGGCTACAAAATCAATAATAATAACGATAACACAGGGGACAACAACAACACATCCAACGATAACAAAAACGATGTCAACTCAGATAATGATGAGAATCGCGTTAATGATGAAATATTCCCCAAAGTATCATTTGATGAGAATCCTTTAAAGATAACGGAACTGAATTCTTCCTCGTCTGATCCATATATCAACAACAATATTGAAGATTTATTCGGGTCCGTATTAAGCACCGTTCAACAACAACCACGAACCGACGAAAATTTTAAAGAGCCTGATAAAAACATCGAGTCTTTTAGTGAAAATTTGATTAATTTTTTTCCCGAAAATATTATCGACAACGACAACAATGATAATAAGAATCTTCAAGATGATAATGATGATAGTATTGATAGCGATAGTGTTGTGGAGGATAAACAGTTGTCAATTCAGGATTTCGATATTTTGAATAAAGAGCCGAATTTTCAAAATCTTGATTCAGCAACAACAATGGTTAAACCACGAGAAATTTCTTTAGATGACACAGACCAGATTTTATCTTCAAAAAGGAATGATACTCATGACATTAGAGATTTGTCATCGAATTCTGTAGTAGAAATCGCTCAAAACAACACTGAAGGATTGTTCGAAGTAACCAAACCATATCAAGTAAATTCCAATGTTGTATTTGTATCTCCCATCTCGGAGATTCCATTCGAAGATGAAATTTCTAAAATTCAATCACCCATTGAGTCTACTACTACTACTACTACTACTACTACGAATAATATTAGCAATCGTTCTGCTATTGATTCTAGCGCTTCAGTTACTAAAAATCACCAAATTCTTAAAGGAACATCCCCAGAAAAGATTGGCATTAGTGATAATGAAGTTCGTAATGTTCCTCTCACCCTCGCATCACCGGAAACTAATGGGAAGAAAGCTTTGAGCATGTTTTTTATTTTGTCGTTGGTAGTAGCGACTATTGCTATATTAGTTTGGCAAGGGAAATTTGAGCAGGTAAAGATGAGTTCGATATTTCATATTTGTGCACGTATATATGCTGCTGTTTTCAATTAATCAAATTTCTTGTTTGCGAATTCTAGGAAATTTCTCCCGAGGTAATGTATTGAACTAATTTCAAGTATTAAAGATGCAATTTTATTCCAAATTATTTATTACGTTCTCTTAAAGATGAGAAATCGACCAATTTTCAAAGAATTCGCAAAATCAACTTCTCATTTATCGAATAAACTTGGAAATGCCGAAATACCAGGTTAGTTGGTGCTCTGGTTTTTTTAAAACTTTAACATAAAAAACACTGATAGTCACATGTTTCATTCATTCGTTAGTTTCTGGACCAATACTGGATCTTCGTTCATCGTGTCACACGCTTCGCGACACTTTGAAAAATCACAAAAAGCTAGATAAATACGACAATCTTGTTGCTTATCTTGATGATCTAGGCGAGTTGCTATTTAATGCCGGAGATGAAATTTCGCGATTGCATGTCGATGGAGATTCTTTCCTCACAAGCATTCAACAACATCTTGTCGACTTAGAAGATTATATTCCTATCGATGCTCCATTATCATGCGGTAAAACTATCGATTCACTTTCCGTTCTACTAAAATCAATAATCTGGGATTTTGGCAAATTTGAAACTAGTCTACGTAGCGCCCTCAAAGCTATCAAAAATGCGTTAAACAAATATAAGCGTACTTTACCACGCAATGATCAAGATCAAGATACGATCATTGACCAAGTAAAAGAGTATATTCAAGAGTTGGGGAATATCACGAGTAATCTGAATATACGGAATCGTGTAGAGTATGTAGACACAATCCAAAACGGAATAAAAAGCTTAGAGGAAGCTGTTGAATCTGTCGAGGAGTTAGATAAAGAAGTGCAATTTGTCAGATCCAAAGTTATCGATGATAAAAAATTGCTTAATTATATGTGTGGTTATTATGTAGGAGATGAACAAGATCAAGAAGCATTGCAGGAAACACGAGAGCAAGTTATTAAAGATCTTGAAAAATTCAAGGAGAAGATGCATGTGAGAAACGTAGTAATTCCAGCTGCCTCTCCTTCAGTATCTCCAGTAGTGAAACCTAGATTTGGTATTTTTTGGTGAAAATGGTGTATATATTTCGTATAAAATATACATGTATTCAGTTAGTTTGAATAACAAATTTTTTTAGTACATACGTATATATATATATAACGATATAAAACAATAAAATTTTCAAAGTTTTTTAAATTCACTTCGAATCCACAGAGTCGCAAAATTTCCAACAACCAGGACGAACATTAAACAATTTACGTACCATGCTAAAATAATTTGCTTTTTCTAGAGATTGTAATGAAGTCAATCGATAAGGCTGGTTTATGGTTAATATAGTGATCGTAATTGTTTAATTGCTTTTCGGCATCAGCAAAAAAACTAATACGCACACAATTGTAACATATGATTCAAAACGAAATTTCTATGGACGGAAGAAACTTGAAAAATTTATAATAATAAATGGTAATGCACCCCTTACTCATAAATCCGCCGGACATTTCATGATGTTAGTCAACTTTACGTTAAAGTACGAAATAGGTTTGGTATATATTTTGCTTCCCGGAACTTGAACGTTAAGACGATTTTTGTAAATATGTATTCTTTACAACAAAAATATGAAAGTTATCCAATACTACTGAAGTTGCGAAAGATACACTGGGAGTGGAATAAATTATTTGCTGCGCGAATTTAGGAGCTGTTTAGTGAATTTAATATTTCGAGTGTAAAGAATTCAGCCGCAGCTTTATGATTAAGCGTTTCTCTCAAAAAACATTGTTGACGGTTGGTCGGAATAAATTTAGGAATTACGTAATTGCATTTTTACACGTAACGATAATAATACGTAGTTGTATTGTTTCCGGCGTGAAAAAGTTTAGAAGACATCGATAATGATGAACTAATTAAGCGGTGATGTTTATTAAATACATGTATCACATAAAAAGCATAAAAAGGTTAACGTTAATACATGATAACGATAAACCAACGCACGTTTACTTAATATTAACGTTAAGATATAAACGTAAAAGTTTACCAAGGTTGTGATAAATTAACGCGCGTTTACATAATGTTTAACTCAAGTTCATATTAATTTTAATTCAAGCTATTTTTATACTTTTGCATAGTTAGCTTTTGTATCTTGTACTGAGAGTTAACGTTAATTCGCTCACGTCTGATTACCGTTACTACATACGTATTATAATGAAATCGTGTTAGATATCAGTAATAAAACAAACATAAGAATAACCAGTTAAGTACATATTCCAAATAATATTAGTGAAGGTAAACTCACTATTTAAAAGAGGAGGAGAATACTTCGAATGTCTTACAAGAAAAACTTTAACTTGTCGAGGAACACTTTCCAATCGAATAAAACAATATCAAAAGAACACTGCTTTTGACATAAGAAAACGATAACTAATTTTATTTTATAAAATGTATAAACTTCTCAACTAAGAAGTAAATTCAAAATTTAATCTGGTCGAAAAAAGTAGGCTAAATAATATTAAAAAAACAATTTTGCTCGTTTTTAATTAATCCACGTGAAAAATCTTTATTGACCAATCATCTTTAGATCGCTGATCCAAATTTTTTTATTAAGCAAACTCGGGCTGAGTGACTAAGGCTAGTACTCTTATCGACTTCAGATTGTAGTATATAACAATAAACCTAACCATCTGGGTTTATCTTGTTTATTTTGTCAAAACTCGATGCAAAATATGGGTTAATTTTTCAAAAAGTTGCATTTCTGTACTTTAGACCACAGGTGAAACCTACCCTGTTCGACTAGTGCCGTAAGTATGGTAGAAAAAGGCTTATTCTACTTGTTTGGTAATAAATACACAATATGCTCTTAAATTCCCAGATAAACATAGTAGCAGAGGCATGATTGTAGAATGAAATTGATAAATCGTGAAATGTAAAATGGGCAGTTGGCATTTCACTTTGTACCAACCATTCCAATGTCGATTTAATGGCAGACAAGAATTGCGTATAAGTTGAGAAGTGAGGATCCAAAATTGGTATAAAATTGGAAGATAGATCTGCAGATCAGTCAGTTTATCAGTTTATATACCTCGCAAAAAAATTTTCTTTTTTTTTAGTTTGTCTATTTGTGTGCTATTATTGAACAATATCTATTTCTACAACTTTACATAAATTAACCGCCTCACTGATGAGGGCTACGCAGATACTTCACCGACGAAGCTAAAGCGGAACGCATTCTTTTTACCATCACAGAGGATAACAGGAGGGTTGTGTTCTCACACAGAGATTCAACCGAAGTATAAAATAACTTTTTGATAGCCGTTGTTTCATTCTCGTCTGCGCTATGTCATATTTGCTAATAATATAGACTACTTAATCTTGTGCTTTTCTTTCTTTCCTGCTTCTTATCGTCAAGCACCGCTCAAAAAACACATTTATGTTATCGTAGAAACCACTCGTTTCTTGACGCTCACTCTAACATTTCTTTTATTTGTCCATCTTACTGCTAGCATCAGCGTTTCATCCAGCTCCACAGCTAGCCATGCGGGCGGTTTTTTCAACTATCGCTCATTCTTTTTCATGATCACTCCGTTTTTCA
>CAJVPL010001558.1:0-13119 GCA_910591945.1 Ambispora gerdemannii | reverse complement strand
ATAATTTTATTAAAAGTTAATCAATAAAAGAAGATTACTTAATAATTAAATTATTTGAATTAAAAGAAGATTTCTGAGCTTATTCTAGCAGTTCAACAAAATGAACATATCATTATCTAGCTTTATTAAATTAGTCTTTTCCAATCTTAATTATTTTAAACATATAAAAATCTTTAATAACTCTTCCACTTAATTAAGACATATAAAGAATACGTGATTTATACTTAAAAGTTAATAAACTAACAGAAATGATAACAATATAATCACATCTTTTTTATAATTACTATTATTAATAAAATAATTATGTTATAGAATATTTAGATTATAACATTTTTTATTTTTTAAAAAAATTGAGCTCCTGTAAAATTATATAATTAATTAAATAAAAATAAAAATTAATTAATTTAATTAATTAATTAATAAATAATAATTAAATAATTATAAACAAAAAATACATGATAAAAATATAATAAATAATTAAGTCTAGATTGTTCTAATTATATATATAGCATAGTATTTTTGTCAATAATTGCAAAATTCAATCAAATTAAAATAAATAAAAATAAATAAATAATAAAAGTGAATATTATTATCTCAAATTTCAACACTACAGTCAAATCTCTCTATAGTCACACTCATTTATAATTATACCCCTTTATAGTTATTCTATTTTTTTTTCTATTTATATATAAATATAATAAAAAATTTTTCTATAGTTACATCTTTTCTATAATCACCAAATTTTGCTTTTCTGAGAGTAATAATTATAAAGAAATTTAATTGTATTTATTATAAGAGATACTAAAGAGCAAAGTCTATATAAAATTATTTTTGTTCTTTTATTATTTATATATCTAATTATTTTGCATTTTTAACAAGCTTTTTTTAATATATTTATTATTATTTTCTAGTAAAATAATATCGAAACTTAATTTATTATACTCAGACTCAACATTTAATATTTTTTTATCAAGTTTTAACTTGATATTTTTTTAATATTTCTTGATAACTGATAAATATTATCTAATATACTTATTTTATTTTAGCATTTTTCAATAATTGAATAAAATAACAAATTGTAAATAATTAAATATTGAATTATAAAAATTACAAAATTATAATTTTTAATAAAATAAAAATTATTTTCTGAAATTTTTATTTTGAGTTAGCTCAATAAGCAACAAAAAAAGCACTATTATAATAATTAAATAAGAATTATTATATAATAATATAAGAACTACAAAAAGTATAATCAATAGATAACAAAATAATAGTATTATAATCTTTAAATGAAAATTACTATAATATCTTATATAAAAGAAGTATAATTTATTATTAAACTAAAATCTATATGCTATATATTTATTGATTCACATAAAAATTATTATATATATATAAAAATACTATGTAATAATCATTATATAAAAATTATTAATAATATAGTACTTAATAATTATAAGTTATATAAAAAAATAAAGTAAAAAATTCTTATTATTTTTAATAATACTATTTATTTGTTTAGTTTTGATATATGTAATATTGATATAAAAAATTAAAATAATATTTATTTAGAATTAAAATTTTACTTAATTTATATTTTTCTTATATATTTATTTTTAAATTTTGTTTATATTTATTAATTAATTTTATAATTAATAAAAAATATATAACAATATACAAAATTTTATAATTTTGTTAATTATTATATAATCAATATAGAAAGTAATAATAAACATATTTTTTACCTATAACTTAATAAGAAATTGTTAAAAATTTGTCATTATATTTTTTTAGAATAATAAAAACAAAATTTTTTATGATTACAAAGTGTGTTAATATAATAATATTTTGTAGAATTATATGCTAAATATAATAAAAACTATTCTGGTTAAAGAGCTATAAAAATATTTTTAAATAATTTTTTATAGCTCTTTAATCAAAATAATTTTCATTATATTTAGTATATAATTTTACAAAATATTACTATATTAATACACTTTATAATCATAAAAAATTATTCTAAAGAATATAATATCAAATTTTTAGTAATTTTTTATTAAATTATAAATAAAAAACATATTCACTATTACTTTATATATTAATTGTATATATAAATATATAATTAATATATAATAAATCTACAAATAATTAATTTAAATATAGTTAAATTTCTTATATTTTAAATTATTTAAATTATTTTAGCTTATTTTTATATATTTATTTCTAATTTTTATAAGCTTAACTCATTCACTCTTTTTTTAAACTAAAATAAAAATATAATATATTTTTAATTAATATAATATAAAATTTATAATTTTTATTTATTGAAATTTAATATTAATAATAAATATTTTTTAAAATTACTTAATTTTAATTTATTAATAACTATAATTTTTTATAATTATTAAAAAAGTGAAAATAACTATCATATAATATATAATTAAAGCTAATATTAAACAAATATTTTTTAAATTTTGATAAAAATATATTAGATATAAATTTATGGAATTTTAGCAAACAAATTTGTTTACTAAATTTAAGAAATAATTAATTTATTTATAAATTATATCTTTCTATATTTATTATATTATATTTTTTATTTATATATAAATATAATAAAACATTCCTCTATAGTTATATTTTTTTATAATTATTCAATTTGCTTTTTCAAGAATAAAAATTTGACTGTATTGCATTTTTAATGAATTTGCATGTTTTACAAAATATATAATATATATAGTTAGATTTTTCTAAATATAATCTCTTTAAATATATATATTATATTTATTTTCTATAAACTTAAAAGTATTTTACACTATAAATACAATTTTTCTCTTAAATACATATTATGTCTGAGTTTTCTATCTTTTAATAACTTGTATTTAGGAAAATTTAACTACATATATATATAATCTTTTTAATATGTTAAATTTTTGAAAAATTATTTGTATTCAGCTAATATTAATTAATACTAAAATGAATTTAAGATCAGAATCAATGTTAGAGCTAAAAATTAAATAAAATTATATATGTAAAATTGTCTTTTTGATGTTTTTAAGTAGTACATCAAGTTAGCTTGATGTACTAATCAAAATATTAAAAGGTAATTTTATATATAATTTGATTTTGACTTTAAAAACAACTTTTAGCTTTAACATTTTCCAATGCTCATATTAAGTAATTTACACAAAAAATCTTTGGGATAAGAATGTGCAAATTTTTGGTCGAAAAGTTGCACATTTTTAATGGTCTGTGCTACCGACAGATCAAAAATTGCGCATCCTTATTGGTTGCGCGAAACACCAATAATTTTGTGGAACATGCAGATCCATCAAAGCGTAACACTTGTATGTTTCGTTTTCACGCAGCAGTGTTTACCTTATTTTATTGACTAGAATCGATAACACAACTGTTTTTTGTATTCTATTTTGTATAGTAGTGATACAATGATCGCTAAATAATTAACTGTGAAACTCTTCTTTCATGGGGAAAATCAAAATTAGATATGAAACTTTACAAATCGAAAGAGGGTAAGTTCGTTATGAAAATAAAAAATAATATATAGATAATTATAATTAGTAGAAAAATATTACAAGATTAAATTAGACAAAGGAAAGGTATTTTTAAATAAAAATGAATATGTATATGTTGTACATTCCGGAATTGGCCCAAATTTGAACTAGTGCTAAGGTAAGGGTAAGGGTTAGTGCTGGGAGATTAGTGTTGGCCAAAGGATTCTAAATCCATATATGTATATATGGGTTCCGAAGATATATCATTCCATTTCCATGTACAACATATATATATATAAAAAAACATGTATAATGATTATAATGATTGTAAATAAATAACGATAAAAATTGTCCAACACCTCAAAAAATATAAAGTTTATGTATTTTACATGTGACATGCCACACAGCACTTAATGAATCATGCCAATCAATCAATCGTCAAATTTTTTACAAAATTTAGGATCGACCCATCCTCGCTCGCCAGTATCCATATTAATGCAAAGCCACCAAAGGTTCTTTTCTTCCTCGTGTATATGAGTCACTTCAAGTGGCTGATTAACCTTAAACGACAATTGGCGTGGATCTTTTGATTTATGTCGTCTCAGTGCGTAACACACAAATAAAACCTTGTCACCAACGTTTTTCCCCCCTTCCTCACCGTTTATTTCCTCTTCCTCGCCGGTTCGCGTGTCATGATACACTTCTTCCTCGTCGTCTTCGTCTTCATCCTCGATAGTTTTGTCATACGTGGTATTGGTGGTCGTGTTAGTTGCGGTTATGATAATGGTGTTATCTTTTCCAATAAATGCATAGTCTTCGTATCTACTAATGTTAACTTTACCGGCGAATTCGTAGTCCTCGTCATCAGCAACTATTGTTGATTGAGAGGTGTGACGCAGTGAGGTTAGTGCACTATCGGTTGCATATTTTCGATGACCATTTATTCGCTCGGGATCGTCATAAATTTGACCAGTACTAACGTCGAATGGATTATTATCCTCAATAAAAGGGGAAGTTCCATCAACATTCCAAGACTTTCGTATATCATCGGATAAAGATAATGACGAGTTAGAATGGTATGACATTCGTTCTAAAAACATCAATATAGTAAATTAGTATAGAAGCATTTACGCATTTAAAGAAACAAATACTCGAAACATACGTGTATGCGATGAATGTTCTTCAAATTTGACAGCTAAACGACCATCTTGTGATACTGATACAAGAACATAAAGTAAATAAAGTTAAAATAAATAAATAAATATGTTGAGGTGCTAAGTAAAGTTAAGCAAGGATAATATTATTAATAATTTTGTATAGCATAAATACCTGATCGATGCAATGTTTTACCTGGCCGCCTCGATGACTCGGAATCTTGTGTAGAGTAAGAATCTGAAAGGCTCGAACTTCTTCCACGTCTAGCCTCCGACTCTTTTTTCGGTTTTATTTTGGAATTCGACTCTGTAACTAAGTAAAAGATTTATATAAGTACTTCTCTTAACCATATATAAAAAATCTGTCATCAATTCTAATAAAAAATCCCGAGATTTTTTGTTCTTCCAGAATCTCGTGTATTTTTCGCTATTGCTTTGTAGACTTTTTGTAATTCGAGATTCTCGCACTCTTAAAATCTGTGCCTACCCGCATTAACACAAACAATAATGATGTGTAAATTTTTGATCAGCCCGGCAAACAAATCCGACACCAGAAATAAATACGTGCAAAAAATACGGGAAACAGATGCCTAAATCTAACTCGGAACACTAATCAAAAACGTCGGGGAGGAAATTATAACATTGACCCTCACTCTAATCCTAGCCCTAAAATTAACCTTTAATTATTGTCATGTGCCGGGTTGCAGTTACTGTGGGTTGTCACAGATTTTTGTAGTTTCGAGATTCTCGTTTCACATATTTCGAAAAATTCTCTATTGGACAATAGCATCGCAAACAAGTAGACTATAAATAGATACATAGGAATCTTACCTCCATGATTCCCAATCAACACAAACTTCTCCAGCTTATCATCCATACCCAAAAAAGCAGCCAAATACTCTGTTTGAACATCAATATTACGTAACACCAACTTCCGATCATCCGACACGTATTCCAATGCCTCTGGATCGATATACTTGTAGAAAAACTGGGAAAATTCCATGCCCATTTGTCGATAAAATCGTGCTTGTATTTCGGAAAATTCGCGCAAGATTATGTCGAAGTATCGACCCATGAGCTCGAAAAATTTCGGTAATTCCTCTTGTAGTTGGTCTCGTATTGATTCGAATGCTGCTGCTGATTGTTGTAAGGTTTTGTCCGGCTATTTGTTTGTTATTTTGGGATTAATATTGTTTATTTATGTGATGAGGTTAAAAATGGTTTGGGCAATAATTTGTATACAAATACTGACTGTATCGCCTCGTGCTTTAATCGCCTTTGCTCGGTCATAATCCAAAATTTTTCTGTCGCGCTTTCTCATCACCGCTGCTGGCGCTTTAAACAGCTCCATAAATGAATCAATTCGTGGCAATAGTTTCTTGGTTGCTTCTTCCTACAAATATACAGGGAATAAAATTGAATAATCAAAATTTTAACGGCCTCGATTATAAAGAACTCTAACAAAGCAGTTCAGTGTTGGTCAATGGACCTTATTACAAGACTTTTAACCAATGAATTTTGAAAATTCCTATATTATTATTGGTTAAAAATCATGTGATAATGCTTAATGAGGTGGATAAAGTATTCTTTTAACATCTCAGTACAATGGACACGGATTTATTCCAATGAGTTTAAAATACCTCTTCACACTAATTTAAAATATCGCACTAACCATTTCTTTTCCACACGAGGCAAGATCAGCCACAATTTTTCGATACTCAGTCGGCCGTTTTTTTTGCTCGTCATCTAACATGCAACAATCATAAAAATCATAAAGCGAAGAAGCAAATTCTTCTTGCTGCTCAAAAAATACTGCATGTGTATTTGAATAAAGTTTGTTATTAATCTAATTACTATCAATTTTGCTGCGAGTATTAAATAGAGCAACAATAACAAGATCGATGCTTTACATACGCCTTACACTTTTCAACCATTCTCGGATATCTTTAGAAAGTTTCTGTCCTTGTCCTTCCCATTTTTTGAATTTCTTTACGCATGCGTCATAAAATTGATCTTCGGTGGCTTTGGCAATTCCAGTAACGTGTTTTATCTGAATAAATTTTTGATATTAATCTTAGCATCGTTATAATAAATAGTACGAATGAAAAGAATAACGATAAAGTACATACTGTCTGAGCGCGCCTTGTTAATGATTTTGTTATTCCATGTCTATAATAAAATAGAATAAATAAAACAATTGCCTTTTGTATGATCAAATTGAAGCAGAAGCAACTAATATGATGTGAATTAGAACCTACACAATCTATCATCGACATAATCCAAACAAAAAAAGATATGAAAAATTGATCCTTAATAAATAATCAAACAAAAAAAGTTTAATAACAATGCGAGTGCCAGAAGATTAAGAAACTTACATCTGCATCCGTTTTCTTTTTACTTCCGACAATTTTTTCCACGATATCTTTCCGTCTTTTAATTTCATTGATTCTTTCGGCGACCATAGTAACCTCGCTGAACGCTTCTTTCAAGTTTTTAAAGTCAGGATGCGTGGGTTTCGTCAGCGAGAATATTTGCTAAAACCGCGAAAATTCGGTTAACATTTATTTGCTACTTATATCACACACAACTTTTACCTCTAGCGTAAAATTTGAGCTATTAAGGTATAGTATGCTTACATGCAATAATAATGGATATTTGAGTACGCGTTGCACCGGTTTAATTAATAAGCTAGATATATCCCAACTTCGTGTTTGTCCCTCGCATTGTTCTTTACATTTCTATAATAGGAGAGAAAATCAATGTCAGATTTTGAATATTTTTCAATAGGAAATATTTTGAATATATAAAGAAAAAGACCTGGAGAAAACTTTGTTTATCTTCATCGTTTTCATACTCTTGTAATTTGGCTACCGACGCTTCATGTCGTTTACAATATTCTCCATATACTTCTTCCATTAGATTAGAATTTTCTGCAGTCTTTGTATTACGTAGCTACCAACCAAATAAATTATTAATGCCACAACCTTTTTTAGTTTCTGACATGAAACACATACCATAAACAAAAATTTTTCTCCTATTGACGTATCATCATTCTCCTCGACTATATGTTTTTCTACATCATCTGTCTCAGAATCTTCAATGCCGGCAGCTTTAGACAGCATCTCCAAAAACGTTGAAGAAAAATTGATAACTTCTGGTAAATTATTAAATATCGTTTTCAAATCATACTGATTGAATATAGGAATTTCTTTTGCTTGCGTATAATATACCTAATAATAAACATCATTAGATTGATAAATGAAAATGGTAATCAACTTAAATTATTTTCTTCAAAAAAAAAGTACCGTTTCTAATAGCTTCATATCAGCCAAATAAACTCTTTCCGTGTCTACTAATTCTTTAATAGAATTCCATAATTTTCGCCTTCGCTTTGACTCTCGTGTTTGCTCATCTTCTTCAACCAATGTTATAGATGATGATGTTGTTCCAATGCTATACTCCGAGTTCTCGCTATATGATCGCCTTTGCCTTTGCAGAAGATCTATTCCACCAGTAGTATGATTTCTAGCTAAAGACCGCACTTGATTAATTGGCCTTGTATATTTTGTATCTATACTATCAGATGATGATGAAGAATCCACGTCATGACTCTGTAGCGGTGGTGATGTTGACCCGGAAATATTACTATGATTATGATAAAGTTTTTCCTCAATAGAAGAGCTAGAATCAGGATTAGAATAATTATTTCTTTTCGATGATTGTGCATTCCCAGTTGACATGCTTCTACCCCATCGTGTAGGATTTAATTTTGAGGTTTTGGCACCAGATTGTGAAGAAGATTTATTAGATTTGCCATTATGTTCCGTACTTTCTTCTTCGTAGGTATAATCAGTAACATCGACCCAATCCTTACTATTCCCACTTAGGTCATAATCACTATCGTCGTCTACTTCATATCCAGCAAATGGATCTGGTTTTTCAATAGAGGGTGAAGATCTTGAGACTGCAGAAATGTTTGGTTTCATTACTATATTACGTGAATTTGCGTTAGGAGTAACATTATTTTGATATGAGGACGGTGAAGATGCCGAGGGTATAATTAATTGGTTCCGTGGTAATGATGATGCAGAAACATCTTGTATTAATGCGATGGTATTATTCCGGTTTGCTCGCTTTTTTGGCAGAGGAGGAGGCTTATTTTTCCGCCATCATTAATAAAAGGTTAAGTAAAAATAAAAAATTATTTGCAAATGTTTTTAATTTTTAATATAAATGCTTACCGCTGGTTCACCTCTTTCTGACATAGCATTTCGTTGAAATCTCGCTTTTAAATCATTATAGTTTAAACTCGACTCATCAATCCCAGTATTTTCTGATGCAATGATCTTTCCACGTGGCTCAGCCAGTATATTATTATGACTACTGCTATTAATATTATCGCCTGATATTTTTCGTTGTTGAAGAGATGGCTGTGGTTGAAGTTTCGTAAGACTTGAATATTTTTGCAATGTAGCATTATTACCATTATTTTTTATAGACATTGAAGGAGCAGATACACGGGATCTTAAAACAGGTGCAGATGACTGTAGTTGTTGTGGCAGTTGTAATTGCTGTTGCAGTCTTTTTTGTTGTAAGAGTTTCTGTTGTTGTTGTTGCTGTTGCTGTTGTTGCTGCTTCTGTTGTTGTTGTTGTTGCTGCTTCTGTTGTTGTTGTTGTTGTTGCTTCTGTTGTTGTTGTTGTTGCTGCTGCTGTTGCTGCTGTTGTTGCTGTTGTTGTTGTTGTTGTTGTGGCTGCTGCTGCTGTGATAGCTGAAATTCTTCGAGTGCATTATTCTCAAATAATTGTGATATTCTATTTACATTTGCACCACGACCCCCGGGGACCTTTGGCAGCACTTTTGCCGAGGTAATCGCAAAAGCAACAGCAGCCGACGACGAAGAGTCTACTTCAACATCCATTCTCTGTGCAGGCAATATAGCAGGATTAGCAAATTTAGAATGTTTTGGTTTCATAGGTAGTGGTGGTGGTGGCAAGGATCTTCTATTATAAGCAGAATTTGCAGTTGTAGTTTTTGTTGTTGAAGTAAAAGTGCTGTCGTTAGTGGCTGTCTTGGTATTGGTATTAGTATTGGTATTGGTATTGATGTTATTTTTCGTAGCTACTATTGGAGCAACTCGACGATTGACTCCATTTTGACGCATATTACCACCACTATCCATAGACAAAATGGCCGTTTAATTATATTATCTAATATAACTAACTATCTTCATACAAAGTATGTAAATAAAAATTCAAAGAAAGTTTGTCTCAAATTAGTTAGATTGTGAATAACAAAAAAAGCAAAGTATCAAACCCTGCTTCCCGCTTTTTAAAATCAAACTTTATCAGCTATACCTTATTCTTTAAATTATCGAAAAAAAATGGCTTGTTACAGTAATTAATTTATGAATATATTGAATATATATGTGTGTTTATTATATGTACATGTAGTTTAGGGGTTTATTTTTCAGGATCAGAAATTGATTGATTGATTGATATTTTTAATATAAAATCATGTACATATACATATATACGACACAAATTAAAGCATAGATTTTCGTTTCCCACAATAGACAGGGAAAAGAATTTTTTTATGTAGTGTGTATGATAAAGTGTTTCAGAAACCGATAAAACTCTACCAATACGTACGACTTGTAATATGACATTGCAATTAATTTCCATAATATGCACGGATGTGCATGGGACAGAATAAAGCATATACTCTACCGTTATTCTCTTTCTTTTGTCATTGAGTGCGACAGTGTAACCTGTCAATACATATACTATATCAATATCGATATGAATTTTCCATGTGTTGAAAAGTACATATCGTGGACGAAATGACAATTATTGCGAGATCCTTTAATTATATGATTAAAGTATTACAATGGTGATTAAAGAATTACAATAGCGATAATTGCGAAATCCTTTTTTTAATTATAAAGTGTTAATTACAAAAGCGATGTCTTTCTCTTTTTGATAATGGATTTTCTCGAGAAGACCGATTGATGTGAATTTATTATTGGCGGGGTGTTGTTGCATATTAAGGTGCAAAGTAGATCGTAGGCGTTTGTTTAACTATTATCGCTCGTGGCATTACCATCCACGATCTTTGTCCCAAAAAAAACTATTTATTATGCCTAATTGGCACATTCCTATGGCATTCCTACCATATATCGGGCACACCCTTGCTTTTTCCGGCATGTTCTTTGGTTTTGGTAAACTGGTGTGATAGCATCGACTAAATCTCGATCGAAGTCTCTTGCGTACTGACTCAATGGCCTTGCATTACTAGTCGCGAGTTTTCGCGTTCGACGTTTGTACACGTGTTATTGCGTAAACTGATGGGGTGTTTAATATAAATTTCATTTAATCTGCAAATACATGTACTTCCACGATTCATCTCATTACTCGATAATCGAAAAAATGCACGCGATAGGAAAGCACCTAAACTTTTCATTCATTACATTCCTTTAATATTTTTCATATATCCACAGCAAAAGCAAGAACATTAATAGCCGCAATCGCAGAGGCAACAATTGGCCAAATCAACGCTTTTTTCGCTATTTAAAACTGGTTAATACAAAATTTAATATCTGCAAGTTCTCGTCCAATCAAAATCATAAAAATCACGAGCCAGAATCAACTGTTCCTAAATGTAGCAAATATGACTATATATATATATATAATTTATTTTTATTTTTATTAGCGTTAGATTATTTTTCTAATTTTTATAATATTTTTTATTTTTTTAATATTGTAATGATTCTTATATTAAAGCTCTGTTCGGGTCGGGTTTGAGGTCAACCCGATCCGATAAATTCGGATCGGTTCGGGTTTGATCCGAAAATCGTAAAATAGTTTTTTCGTTAATAACTTTTATTTTTACTGACATTTGTATTTAGCGTCTTAAATAGAGTTGTTCGGAATGTGATTGTGTACACACCCATACAATATATTACCGGAAATCCCAAAAATGAATTTGTGACTTTGGAACCCGATATCTCGACATCTGGTGATTCATTCGAACAAAGATATCACCATTAGATTCGTATGGTCGAGACAATTCTAATGGTGAAATCTTTGTTCGAATGGGATCACCGGATATCGAGATATCGGGTTCCAAAGTGACAAATTCATTTTTGAAATTTCCGGTAATATATTGTAGGGGTGTGTATATATCTACAAATTTTCATTCAATTGAATTAATATTGCAATAAATATTTTTTTAGACAGTTTCATAGGCAAAAATTCAAGATACAGATTATTTTTTTAAAAGAGTATTTTCTTTGATTTGTTTTGAATTTTGGCATTACACTTTGATTTTGCAATTTGATTGGTTAATCACATAATTCTGTGATTTAATTGATCAATTATAATCTGGTGATTGTTATTATGATAGCAAATAGGCTTACTTCACTTTATAAAAAAACTCAGGAAATTTTTATCCAGATTTTTCATAAAAAAAAATTAAAAAATTAGATCATTTATTAATTAATATAACTAGTTTTTTCTGGATATTTTCCTGAAAAATTATTGTTTTTTAATATTTAAATTTCATAATTTATTAGTTAATTTTGTATAATTTAATACTTAATAATAGTTTTTTTAAATTAATATTTATACCAATTTAATATTTTATAATTATATTAATATATAATTCAGTACAAAACTATAAATATATCAAAAAAATAAAACTTTTTAATTATAATTATAAAATTTTTTATATTAAATAAAATATAATTTAATCTAATTAATTATATTATTTTTATTCTTTTATTATTTTCAACAAAATTTTAAATAAAATAAACTATTTGAATTTAATAAATTTTTTTTTAAAAAAATAAATTTTAATATTTTTTCTGTGAATATGCAATTTTATAAATTTGTATTATACAAATATATTAATATATATAATATATAATGACTAACAGAATTATGAAATTACATAATCTAAATATTATATTTAATAAAAAAATTTAAATTTTAAAATAAAAAATATTTTTTATTAATAATATTTTGTATCAGATTATAATACAAATTTTATAATTAATATATTTTTGATTTTATATATAAAAAATATCTTTTTAAATAAAAAAGCTTATATTATAATCAAAAAATACTAATTTATAAATTATTCTTACTTATTATAATTTTTTTACTTAATTAACTTTAAATCTTATATTTAAATAATAAAAAATCTTTATTTTAAATTTTATTAAAAATAAAATATATTTTATTTTTAAAAATAAGATTTTTATTTATAAAAAATTAATATATAATTATAATTAAAAAATAAAATACTAAATAAATTTATTAATAAAATATTGTTGTGATTAGATATTTTCATAATCACAAACGATCATTTCATGATCACTTCACATGATCATTTCACATGATCGCTTCACATGGTCACTCCGAATGATCATTCCAAATGATCATTCCAACCGATC
>CAJVPL010001557.1:0-13120 GCA_910591945.1 Ambispora gerdemannii | reverse complement strand
CTCTTATAACTGTAAGAAGAGACCCGTTAAAGACCTTCTGCTATATAAATACTGTTAAAAGAACTGGAATAACAATATTCTATCATTTTGATTTCATACTTGGCAAAATTCAGTTTAGATGCCATATCGTAATAAAAATCATTATCTGAATCTTCCATTTTAAGTATTCATAATCTTGAAGTTATTTGAATACATGTGATAGTTACTTGTATTGCTTTATAAACTTGATTATGAATATATATTTCTCCTAATATACACATATCAATTAAGTCACCCTATACAAAGTGATTATTTGGATCAAAAATTCTGGGATGTTCTATTTTTTGGAAAGGTAGTGAACTTTTTTCCTGATTTTCAACAGTCTCATTAATGATAAGTTTTAATGAAGATTTTTTTGTACCTTTAGGCGTATCTTGATCTGCACGATGACAATAGTAATGATAAGTTTTTCTGTTTCGGACTACATATAAATTATCATTGCTATGTTCTTAATTACATAGAGAATAATGTGATCCTGTTATATATTTTAAAGTAAATATATCTGAAGACACGGGAGTTGGGTATAAAACATCAAAATTTTTGATATTTATTACATTGAGTAATTTCTCTACATAATTGACTTCAGCTCCAATGATTCCATTATCTGCTTTACTATTTTTCATTATTTCTTTTGGGATTTCTAAGATCAAGCTATTTATAACTGGCACTTTATTATTAGGAGAACGAAGCATAAAATCAAAAATATTCCTATTTTTGGAACCTAATACTTTCTTTATACGTATGTGTTCTCTCATCTTTTTAATAAATTTTGATGTTCTAAGTATTCGTAATGAAAATGATCTTTTATTTGCGATATTGTCAACAATTTCTTTGTCTTGTAAATCCACTGAAAGTTTCTTATAAACAAGTTCAGTAAATACCATGACTTTGACAATATTCTTAAGACGCATTCCAAATGTTGAGATATGATAAGATATTTTTTTTGAATCACTACTAATGGCAATAGTGATAGTAGTTTTGTCCCATTCTGAAAATATATCCAAACAAGTTTTTGTAAAAGCATTATAAAGTGTATTTTTTATCTCTTTATGTGTAAGCTTGAGTTCGATTTTATCAAATTTTCCTCTAGATAAATCAAAATTGATAATAAGGTGAAGTGGGTCATCATTATCAATGAATTTGTGTAATGAATATCCTTGCCATTCACTAAGTATAATTTCTATTCCATCTTCGGTATCTGTACTGAGAAATTGTCTTGGCTTTACACTATCATCATGAATTTTATATATATATTCAATCACACTTTCAGCTTTAAACCCCTGACAGTTGAATGTCCTGTTATTTTTTTCCTCTATCTCTGGCTTGAAATTTCTGAGTTTTCTGAACTCTCTGATCAAGAAGGTGGTGCTTCTGCTTCCGCTGACACGTGATCAATATTTTCTTGAAAGTTTTGGGTATCCATAGTAGGTGTAATAATATCAGATATCTTTTTGTAAATTTATATTATCTGTATGAAAAAAATTCAAAATGAAAATTAATTCCTTACAATAATTAATGTGAAACCCTAGTTATACTATGAGACAAAAAATCATATCAAAAAGATAATGCTTAGAATATATGGCATTTTATCATTGTGAATATATCCTCAAAACTGAAAAAGTTTGTAAGTGAGATAGTTATAGATCCAAAGACTGTGATTACCATTGGAAGTTCCCTCAATGTATACCTTGTAAAGAGTGTGATAAAATTACTCCCTCTACATATGATATGTATGAGAAACATGCAGGTAAATACTGAAATATGAAACATTATTACTGAAAAAAAGCTTGAGAAGATGGTGCAAGATGGATTTGAGGTAAAAGAAAATTAGTGCTTTATGTTCATATACTAAATATATATATATTATCTTAATATGTATAGCTATCACTAAAAATTTTTTGATGACAGTGAAAAAAAAATTGGTGACAAAATTCTTATTAAATTTTACAATTTTGAGTTTATAGAAAGCTTTCTAGATATCTGTCACTAAAGTCACCAAAAAAAATCAAACTTCTTTAGCTTTTTTTCTCTTTTTTATTATGAGTATATCACATATGTATCATACGTATATATTATAAGTATAGAGTTCATGAGTATATATGTATCGACAATATGTATATATATATTGGATACACCATAAGATAAAGTTTTATTTTTTCTTAGATTCTTACTTTATTTTTAGTGACTTTGGTGACAGTATATAAGAACAAGAAAAAAAAGAATTTAAAACTAAAATTTAATAATAAACCTGTCACCAAAGTTGTCATCAAAGATTTTTCAGTGACAGATAGCATTGTCAAATAGCATATACTGACAATATACATATAATATGACCAGTTTACATCACTCACCTTCTTACATATATCATGAATGAAATCGAGTTAGATAACATGTTATTAACATGAGTGAATTGAAACATTTTCTAATGCTAACTAGTATTAAAAATTCCAACAATCAAAATCAGCATACTTTAATATAATGTACTCATTAGCATAATCAGATAGTGTGTATATAACATAACCAGATAGCGTGTATATAGCATATACAATAGCAATTGCACATATATGTTTGATAGCATACCTGATAATGTTTATATAGCATATTCAATAGCAATTATGTGACGTATATTTGATAGCAATTATGTAATATACTCGATAATATTTTTTGATAGCATTATTGATAGCATTTACATGATATATTATTTGGTAGCATTAATTGATAGCATAATCAGATAACATGTATATAGCATAATCAGATAGCATATATATAGCATGTTCAGATAATATTAATTTTTTATTAAAAAGTCTATACAATATAAAAAATGACAATAATACAAGATCACAAGAGCAAGTTAACTCAAGTTATTGATAAAATTTTAATGCAAAAGATTGAGGAAGCAGACTGTAATATTCATGCTACTCATATTACTCAAGCTATCAATAAACTCTTAATATAGGAGATTGGTAAGGGTTTCAAAACTTATATAGAAAAGCTAGAGCAAGATTACAATTCTGAGTCTGAAGATGAATTAAAGAATATTATATCTATTCATAGACCTGTAATTAAGAATCTTGTTACTATCAATGATATATAAATCGCAAGATGTAATTTTACTTTTTTTGTCTGTATCATGATGACAGAAATCTGACACCATCGTGTTATAAATATTGGATCACGACACCTTAGTCTGTGTCATAAAAAATGGATTACGACACCTTAGTCTGTATCATAAAAAATGGATCATGACACCTTAGTCTGTGTCATAAAAAATGGATCACGACACATACCCGAGTGGGAATAATCTAGACTAAGTGAAAATAACATAATTATGTTATTTTCACTGTTTTTATCACATATATATCAAGCTCAATATTAAAACCAAATTTAAAGTCAGACTTAGATAAGAATAAAAATAATAAATTACTAAGAATAGCTTTTTTTCTACGCACTCTGCATTAATATTCAGATTTATTATTGAATTTATAATTTATAATATCTTAATGAATCTTAGATTTTACTATTTTTAGTAATTGATAGAAATTTTTTATTCAATACTTGTCTCACATTACTAAATATTATATTATATTCAAATCTCTTTATAATCAACATTTTCAGAAAAGCAAAATTTGGTAACTATAGAAAGAATATAATTATAAAGATTTTTTTTACTATATTTATATGTAAATGAGAAAGCAAAATAGAGTGATTATAGAAAAATATGACTACAAATGAATGTGACTATAAAGAAATTTGACTATATTAGTATTCTGTCATTTTATTAAAGACTCAGTCATTGTTTTAACTGGCTCAACGTTGTTATTAGAAGTAATCAAATATGGAGTAAATTAGAAGATCATGGAACTTCTTCATGAATAATGAAATGTACGACCTGCTGATTGTTACGTATGCACGCCATATAAATCCAATTAACTAACTCGTGGCATATGCTTCAGATCAGGATCATGTGACTTTGAAATAACTGATGAGTCAAGATTTATCTATAAAAAATTTTTTTCTTAGATAGTTGATACGTTTTCTGGACAGTTAATTTTTCGTATTTTACGCAAAAAGAGGGTAAAAAATGCACTTGTCATCTGAATGTCTCGAAGATCTTAAATACCTTGGTAAGACAAACCGTAAATGTTTCCTTGTGACAATATAGCGAATATAACCTATTGTTCGTAGCCTTTTGGATTACACGCACAAGATTTGGAAGATGAGGTGACGGAGCATAACCGGTACAAAAATGAACTGAAGGCTATAAAAAAGCATTATGACGAAACATCTGACGTCAGGCAGAAGGTGATAATATGATTAAAAGATTTCAAGATATCATTCATTTATCACAACAATATATAGTTCTTGATATCTTAGCGGTGTGGGAGTGTGAGGAATAAGGCATTGTTTGAAGTATATAATTCACGGACTACTTTGCGAACTGCTCGTTCATAGGGGAAAGACTGCTTGTTTGTCTGAGAATTATAATAGTATGCAGTAATTCACGGACTACTTTGCGGACTGCTTGTTCGTAGGGGAAAGACTGCTTGTTTGTCCAAGAAAGACTGCATGCTAGTGTGAGTATGTAACAATTCACGGACTACTTTGCGGACTGCTTGTTCGTAGAGGAAAGACCGCTCGTTTATCCGGGAAAGGTTACTTACTTGTCTGTGGTTGGACCTATGTTCTTCCTCATATGCAAAGCAGAATAGTTTGTCACTAACTCTTTATTTTTTCAAGAATAATAAGAATTCGAAACAGATAAATCGTTTTTGGGATCTACAAGTGAAGAGGCAAAATATTTCTGTGTGAGGAGAAAAGCAAGTTGCTTGAGAAGCAACAAGTAGGTTATCTTAGAAATTTAGCAATTTTTGTTTTGATACATTTCCTAATACCTACAAATGAATTTACGAAAGAATGAACTAGAGAACGAGATTAATCCTGAACAGGTTAATTTATTATTTGACTCTTCATTACGCTTAATTTTGATGTTGGTATACTGAAAGTCCATTTGAATTTTAGACCCGACACATTCTAGATACGACGAGAGAAACCCGAAATCAGGGTGTTTTACTGCAAAAAGAAGTTACGAAAAAGATTGAAAACCACGTGACTGGACATAAGCGAGCTCATGAAGAAAAGCCATCTAACCCACCAAAAAAGAGAAAATCAGGAAAAAAGGTCGGTATATAACTTAAATTTTTGTCCGCAAAAACATTTTTATAAAAGCTGAATTGAGTTAATTCTTTTAGGGGATACATTGCCTGATGGAACCAAAATTGAGAAGCCGGTTCCTATGAAACTGGTACTATCGGATGATGACAGTTCCTTTCAGGATGATGACTCTGATCATGATGATGATTATAACGATGAAAAAGAAGATCTTCCACCAGAAGAAACTCTCGAATTCATCCTTAACGATCAAAGAAGCTGGATCTTGCCCTCGAGACAAAACGTTTGCAACATTATCACTAAGAATATATCCGCAAATGCGATGGCAATCAAAAAGTAGAAAAGATTATCAGCCATAGAGAAAGCTATGGTGCATCACGAATAATTGATTTATCGGCGCACATGAAACAATGGTTCTCTCTTGAAGATAAAAGAATGATTACATGTCATTATTACAAGTTCCCAGCCTGAAAGGTAAAGAAAGTTCCTTTGTTCGGTACACGCAAATACGCATGCTGATTAATTTTTCTTATACAGATGGTAATCGAAAAAAGAATAAACGAAGCATACGAATTTTGGGTTAAAAAGTTTACTAGTTCTGACGTGAACAGCTATGCGCAAGATCAGCAAAATATATTTATATTTGTTAGTACTTTATTCTACTATAAATTGCTTTGATTCTTTATTTTTTTGTGATTTAATTCTGATAATTTTGATGTTTATAGTATTTACAGAAGCGAGGATGGCGATATGTTGGATCCTGCACACACTGAGATTGACGTAATACTAAAAGCATGTTCATATATCGTTGAAGGGCTGAGGAAGAGTCTTGTAGTAAAACAAAGATGGTTGGTATAAATGAAATTTGATTGTTTTGTATTCCATTCTCACAAGTTACTTATGTTACAATTTTATATATTAAAATAAGGGGAGAGTCATTCTGCCCATTGAGCATAAACGCGGGCTATAAAAAGGGTCGCAAGTGTGATGTGCGCTTCTTATTACCATCAGGGGTAGACCTTGGAGAATGGGAGTTTGCGTCAAATGCAACACCGCACAAGTCAATTGGCGATCGTTGTCGATCAGCTCGTATTAATCAGTCGATATTAAATGGTCTGTTGAATCGCAACCTGACCAATGGACAGGTTAAGAAAATCAATGTGCCCTTTTTACAGATTGCGGGTACGAATGGGCAGATGTTAATCGAGGATTTAACTAAGGGTTTCTATGTTGTCTTTCCGGCATTTTAATACTATTGAATAAATAATAAAGATTTTCACTAGCAAAATAATTGTTTCCGTTCAAAGTGTGGCACGTGATAATTCCGAATTTTTATTGAGATCTCAACTCTACTAAATGAACTTCGATCGGTTAATAAATCAAGGTTAAGCTTATAATACGTTTCTTCCATGTAACGATTACATATCGACACGGTTGATAAAAATAGTGATTTTCCTATATATTTATATGGATCACATTGCGATCACGGCCCATCACGGTTGATTACAAATTCGATGGTGAGATTGCGAGTTCCATCGGGTACTGAAAGTATCGTCAAAATTGTTCTCTTAATTTGGCAAGTCCGATAGTATGCAGGGATCATGAACTTATATTTCTGTAATTAGATTTTATATAAATACCAATGCGACGCTTTACTTTTTCCTTCACTCTCATCCCTCAAATTACGAACAATGATACAAACAATATTTATACCCATATATCTCGCTATAAACAATATCAAATATGCATCTTTCTTATTCTTATCATATATATTGCTCAGTGTGAGCTGGTATAAAGTGCCAAAAATTTCACAAAATATACATTATTCAAAGAGATGGTTTCAGAACCTAATATCACTAAAATTGAATCTGGTTTTAAGTATCAATATCAAATCAAATCTATAGGTCTAAATCTCTAAACATGATATAAATCACATAATCTTAAAATATTATAAAACACTTAATTGTTAAATATGATTTACACAGATAAGTGTCCAGTTTTAAATAATATTAATTGTGTGATAATTGCCAATTTCCAGCAATTCAAGATAAAGAAATCCCATTTGATTGGAACAAATCTGGAATCAGTTAATATACTATAAAAATAATAATTATTTGTTTAATAATAAGAAATGATATCTTGTTACAAGTAAAATGAAATTTTTAAAAGAATATAAAAATAGATTATAAACACAATTATATATTATTTTTGTGATCAGCTTGTTTATATTAATAGAAGAGTAGAATATAAATTATATTACAATTATAAAATGGAAGAACATTGGTATACAAATTATATCAGAAATAGATATTCTAATATTAGCTTCAAAAAGTATATAGAGTTTAAACAAGAATCTAAACTTGATATTTATACACAGTTAGCTATTCATTATTATAAATTATGAATAGAGAATCTTATCAGAAGGATCAAACATATTCTAAAGATAACAAAAAAGATTCAAGCTATAAAAATTATATAATAAAAATAATTAGAGTATTTTTACAAACCTAATAACATAATAATCACATAGTTAGCTAAACATTACAAACTCTTATGAATGAAGATGGCATGGTAACTATTGCAACATGATGACAAATAAAGCATCACCTAGTTGCAACTAGTTGCAGTTTATAAAATTTTGGAGTTGCAACTAAGGTTGCTTGCCGAAATCCCTTAGTGACTATCTAAATTCTGTCGAAATTATAATAAACTATTAGTAAATAACCCGTCGAAATTCTGACGAATTTTGAAACCCGTCGTAACCGAAATTATGTCGAAATTCTAATTAACAATTAGTGTGTAACCCGTCGAAATTATGACGATATTTTTCTGAAAGGATTTAGGCAAGCATCCTTAGTTGCAACATGTTGTAACAGATGACAAATAAGTATTATATACTTGCTGTGCCATCTCTACTTATGGATCATTTGAGAAAAAATGTATTAAGTTAATAATATATAACTTATTATAAATTTAATAATATATAATATTTATATTTATTTATTTGATTTATTTTAATAACTTATTTATATATATAGTCAAATTTCTTTATACTCATGTTCATTTATAGTTACATTCCTTTATAACTACTCTATTTTATTTTATTATTTGATTTTTTTTTAATTCTTATTTATATTTGTAAGCTAATTCTCAAATTAATAAGCAAATCTATAATAATAATTTATTTTATTTTATATTATTATAAAAACAGAAAAAATATCAAAAGTAATTATTATCTTCAAATTATTGAGCATACTCTCAAAAAACATATTCTTTATTTTAATAACAAAATCTTCACCAATTACAAATTATAAAATTTCATTTTTTTTATTACTTAACATACAAAATAAACTTGCTTGCTATATTTAAATATCTTTAAATTTTCATATATTCTGATAGATTTTATTATACAAAGTACATGAATTAGCTTGTTGACTCGAATATTCTTAAATAAACTTGTTTATCAACTTCTAGAATTCATGGTTTTTTTCTCAAAATAACGGTTTAATATAATTGAAAATTTATCAAAATTTATACATAATGATAATGTGATTTAAAAAAATAAAATAGCAAAATAAGACTGTACAAAAAAAGACAAATAATGTTTTGAGAACTTTTTTTAACACTAAAAGATTTTTATTCACATTACAAAAGTTACTACATATCAATTTCTTTATTGACTGGAGGATTAATAAAGTAGTTAATAAGTTAATAATTTGAATTAATAACTTATATCATTAGAGAAGTACCTTTCTCTTCACCACGAACGCTGCCGACGTAACCACAATTGAATGAGAGGTCACATACGACTTCAAACTTGCTTGACATTCGTTATTAGTACTTCCCAGTGTTCACACGTTTCAAACGTAGTATTCGCCACTTACGGCTGCGGAAAATTAAAATGCACAAAGCTCGTCCGCTTATGCATTGTCCTTGATGACCTCGTGTTTCGGACGGCTCAATCAAAAACGAAATTTTATATGGCGTGTCCAGGCATAAATTCGCCACCGCTCCAGACTATTGACGTTATCATCATCCCAGATTCAACAGTGGGAAATGGGCGATCGAACAGTACACAAGATGTCCAAGGCGGAGATCGGTCTACATGTGTGGGTGAATCGAAAGTTGGAAGGGAAAAAGGTTTTAGGTGTAGAGGTTTCGGCTTGTGTAGAGATATAAATAGCTCCCGTGGAATCTTCAGCGGGTTTTACATAATGGAGTTATACATGTATATGGTTGACTGTCATTCGTTCGTACGTGAAGTATCTATCAAAGTGATAGCAAATAGTAATATTAATACGATATCATGTTAATGTCAGTATAATGTCAACGTCAATGTTAATACAAAGAACAGCAAATTCCGTGGCAGATTGATTAATAAATGATACGGAATTTGAAACGAAAACTGCGGAAAAACAAATACTTTATTTACTTGGGAAAATTCTTTAGATGTTCATGTAAATACAGAAAGATTGATATGGTTCTCAAACCACAAAAGCTCCATTAAACTTACTGCATTTGTATCATTTATTATATGCTATTAATGGAAAGTAGTCTTTGTGAATTGTTGTGAATCTGTGTGAATAAATTACGTGCATCTTCCAGTTTTTTTTTGGGCAAACACTTTGTTGTTCCCTTATAAGGAAATTTTGACATTCTTTTTTTGTGTAGCATTAGAAAAAAACTAAACGAATAGAAAAACCAGAATTATTTTCTCATAGAAACAGAATGGCAATTTATCCGATATCATTGTGGACAAAAGTAGCGATTAAATGATACTGGGCGGATCAATTCTTTGTTTTTAGATTATAAAGAATAAATATATATTATATAAGCTAAATGAAAGAATCTAACCAAATGGAGAAGAACCGGAAACTTTTTGGGGTGATAACAAAGGAAAAAAATTGTGTGTGCAAGATCAGCCACAATTTGTTAACGAAATCATTTGATAATACGTAATGGTTTTTTTATTTTTAATTGATTGGATCAAATTTTACCCAAACGATTTATTATTTTACATTATTGATTACATGTATAAGATTATCGGTGAAAAAAATGATATTTTCAATGAAGCATATTCATAATGATATTAACAATTGTTTCTCATTTGATCAAGCTTATATATCTGTTGCTAATGCAATATCCGCCAATGTGTGAAGAGGGTTAGTATCATCAATACTCATAGGTGATGACGGAGCCGTGCTAGCTGAACTGGGTGTACTACTAGTGACAGTGGTTTCATTGGATGATTTAATATCATTTGAGGAGGAAGAACACGAAGAAATGACTTTTATTGGTATTTTTCGCACGATTGGATAAGGTGTAAATGAATGAGGTGGTTTTCTTAGGGACGATGACGACGCACAGCGTAATAAATCCGATGATGATGATTTCTGTTTTACCAAACGAAAAGCTGATGCACGAGTTGGCGAAGACGGCGAAGACGACGATGATTTTGAAGAGTGAATTTCGTGCTCTTCATTTTTCTCTTGCTTTGGCTCACGATGTTGATGTTGATGTTGTTGATGAGTGAATGCGCGAGGATCTGATACAATTGGATCTCTGAAATCCAAAATAGTTTGTCTTTTAATTTTGTGTTTATTATTACAATTGTTTACTAATTTTTCGTCGGAATTAGCACTTGAAGGAATTTCAACTTCACTATTGCTATGGTAATTATTATTATTATTATTATTATTATTATTATTATTATTATTATTACTATTATTATCGTTGTCAATGGTTGTAGTTGTGACAGCATTCCATAAATGAGGTACAGAAGCAGCTTTCTCCCAAGGTTTCTCTTCTTTCTCTTCACTTGATTTATTTTTCAAATTTCGTTTTCTCGAGTTTGGTTTATACTGATAATCGGGAAACACGTCCGCATGAATAAGATTTCCCACGAACGCCAAAATTGTGAAAAAATTCCGCTTCTCTTGTGCTTCGCTGTTCCATCGCTGTGATGCAATTCTCGACACATCTTGAAAATGAGTATTCGGATAATTGATTGAAAGTTCAGCAGACACTTCCTTCCGATAAATCACGTAATCGTTTTGTGGTCGCTGAATTGTTTTTCGTGCGCGAGATTGCTTACACGGCGCTAGTAGTTCTTCGAGTGTTAAAAATGTGTGCGGAATCGGAATTCCTTTCTTGAATATCTCGCTTTCGATGCGGACCAGTGTGCGTTCTTGCCAAAATTTTTCCCACTTGTGTTTTGGTTTTTCAATACGAGAATTTTTGGAGTTACTCCTGTTGTTATTGCCGGTATGATTATTATGGTTCATGTTATTGTCATTAGAATCGACTACTTTTTTCGCTTGCGAGATTTGCATTGTTTGTTAAAGAAAATTTTAAAGCGTAGAAAATTTAAAACGTATGATTGTTATTTTTCTATATAATGATGAGTTTGACCAAAAATCATCAATAATAGAAAGTCCACCAACTTCATTTATATATTGTTGTGCGTGGTGACTGGTTATTTATAATCGTAGTAACCGGTAATAGTAACAGTGTTGTTATTAGAATACGTTCCGCACTCTTAAAAAAGGGGAATATACATTGTCTGTCCTACGTATTATCTTTTACCAATTTCCCAATCGGGGAAGAATGTACATGTACAAATAAATTTATTATTTACGTACTTCAACAAAAACGACGAGCATTTACTGGGTATTAACGTAAAGCGAGAAAACAAAGTTAGATGTCCGTAAATGGGAAGAATGGGACGGAATTTATTATCTAGGAACCAATTATTGACTATCCGATTTGTAACGTAATACGGTTAGTTTATTTTAGATGGCAGTGGTTTTCGTTAATGACTCTGTTGAAACAACTGTAACATGTATAGAAATAAGAAAACAAATAACAAAACGCATATACTCTTTGAAAAGAAAATCATACTACAAATTTGGATTTCAAAGTAAAAACGTAGTCGTTATCTCTGACGTTAATTGTTCCCAAAAAATGAAACAATTATGATCCAATGATAAGAGAAAGAGATGGGGTCTTTCACATGCAGTAAAGACGATATTAAACGAGTTAAGATTTCTAACGATTATTCTTCTTTTCACATGCGTGTTAAATTAATATTGTGAAATAATGGCATTGCTTTTGTCGGATAACGACATTTTTTACCTTTGTCGGATAACGACATTTTTTACCTTTGTCGGATAACGATATTTTTATGCTTGTCGTTATACGACATTTTTGTGTTTGTCGTATAATGACATTTTTATTACAGTACTATATATTCTTTATTTATACGAGTGTGTTTTCTAGCAGCATGAATGTCTGGTTAGCGGACATTGTCATTGTTGTTCGGATTCTCTCCTTAAGCAAGTCTTTGAATAGTTTCTATTTCACAAAGCGGACATTGTCATTGTCTCCCTGAGCCAGTCCTTGTTCTCTGATTCTTTAACTCTTGAAGGTTTGCTATTATGATGGTAAGAGAACTTTGATCAGTTGATAGACCAAAAAATTATTACATTCTAATATTTTTGCTCTAGCTGAAATTAATAATATTGCTAATATTATTAATTGAATTTGTTTATATTCGTATAATATGTTTCAAATACTAGAAGCAAACGTTTAACTAATTATATTGAGAAACACAATATAGGAGAGAAGGACAACTGGACACGAGATATAATCATATCTTTGAATTACATGTAAAACAAGTTTTAATTTATAATTACTTGACACATACTATGATACCGCATAGCAAATGGACCAACTGGACTTATAGAAAAAACTGCGCCATTGGATACACGTATAAAATTTTATAGGTCCAGTTTGAAGTATGGCAACTCTGCGCCTAAAGTACCCTCACCTATACTTCTTGATTTTTCTGTCAAATGAATAATTCAAGATTCACGGTGCAATTTCTTCAAAAGTTTTTATTATTAAAAGAATG
>CAJVPL010001556.1:0-13124 GCA_910591945.1 Ambispora gerdemannii | reverse complement strand
ATGAATTACTATTCTAATTCTGACCAATGACGAAGAACACCGATGTAAAGTTAGATCACTAACTAGTTAATTTGCTAGATGCTAAAAAAAGAAGCCAGCTAACTGGACACAATTGAGCCTAATCCAGAGAAAAAAAATTTTCTCGTTCTTCCACTACCTCAGCCTGGGTTAGGTGCTCCCTCCAACATTAGGTTAGCTGAGGTAGGTAAAATAAAAATGGTGGGGTGTCCATGCTCCACCACAAAATCAAATTTTTAAAAATATGCTAACTACTCTTTTATTTACTCTCTTTTGCGGAATAATCTTAGGTCTAACCTTAGCCATTACCACCCTCTATCTAATTAAAATCAACTGTCCAGCTTGTAAGCAATTAAAGCCGCTCAAAGAAATAATACTTTTTCACTGAAAACAAAAAATTATCACCGGTCAAGCTTGCCAGCACTGTCAACGACCGAAACCCCAAATAAACATCGAATTCTAAATATGAATCACGAATTACAAATCAAAACTTTTATCACTGACATTGAATCTAAAAAAGACAAAAACTTTAACCCCTTCTACAAACTCAGCTTGCAAGGCACTTTAGATTGCTTCTATGCTTTCAGTAATAGTCTGCCACAGGAAACTTTAAGCACTTTAACTAACGCCCCCCCACAACTTCATTAATCGCCAAGTTTTAATCACTTACCAAGAACTACCCAACCAAAATAACCCAGGCACTTTTTGTAAAGTTAAACAGATTGAAATCATCTAGACTTTGGGCTCCTCAACTCCCGCCCAAAACTTTTTCTTCTTTTGTTTTATGTTCATAAGGATTAAAGGGAGTTAATAAGGGAGTGTTATTTGTCTTGACTTCCTGCTAAGCACCAGTCAAGAAACAAGGGGGTAACCCCTTCACTTCCACCAATTAAAAACCATGTCCCAAAAACTGCACAAACAAATCAGCAAAAAATTAGAACAATTACAAAAATTACTCACCAAAATTAGCGAAGCCCAAGTCATCAATTCGGATGACCCGGAAACTTGAGATAGCGACACTCTTTATGATTTAGTCGAAAACCTGAAAGAAACTCTCCAATTACTAGAAGACCAAAAAGGCCAACCACTTGCTGACTGCGGCGAACCCCTAATCTTAGCAACTGGCCTTTGCTCTTTAGTGGATAGTTATCACAGCGAAGAAAATGACTAAACCCCGCAAACTCCACCAACTAATTGGCACCATCAACCACTGCTTTTGCGGTCAAGTAACTAATAAAGGTCAATGAAAAGGACAGAATTTTTATTACCTAGAAATTACTTCTGAAAGCCTCTTCATCAAAAAACCCCAAGAAGTAATCTATGCCTTCCCCAACTTAGTCAGTAAAGAAATTTGAACTACTTTAGAAACTGAAACTTATCACAATAAAAATTAATTTCTTTTTCTAACTCTTTGGCTAGCTGTAAAATTTTTTTATCATTTTGATAAGAACTATTAATATTAATACTTACCGGCAAATCCTTTACCAAACCAATTGGTAAACTCAATGAAGGCAAGCCAGAAAAATTGGCCAAAAGTAATAAATTATCACTTCAATGCGAAGATATTAACCCGGCAAATGAATGATTAAAACTAGCAGCAGACGGGGCAGAATTATTAGTGCTCGGGAAAATTAGAAATTCATAATTGCGAAAAATTTTTTTTACTCATCGATCTACTAAATAACGCATTTTTTGGGCTTTGGTAAATAACTCTCTATTTTTTTCTAAAAAATAAGACCCGATTAATAAGCGTTGCTTTACTATCTCTCCTAAATATTTACTTCTTTTTTGAGTAATGCTAATGTTTTCTCTAACTCCATAAGTTACTCCTTGGAGAGAATTAAGATGACTAACTAATTCGCTGGAACAAAGAATAAGATAAGTAATTTGCAAATGTTCCCGTATTTTTTTGGGTATATTTATTTTTTCAACGGTGTATCCTAATTTCTGCAACTTTTCAATAGCATTGTGATATAAATCACTTAGTCCAATTGGCAGATGTTTTTCTATGTCAGTTACAATCGCCACCTTATTTTTTTTGGAAGGAAATATTTTGCCTCGTTGTGCCTCAGTTAGAAGGTCGTGAGGGTCTTTTTGGGAAATAGTAGTAAACAATGAATCGATATCTTTTGTTTTCTGAGCCAAAATACCAACTGTGTCCAAAGAAGAAGCCATGGGAATAACACCAGCCCGCGAAACTAAACCATAAGAAGGTTTAAATCCGACTATCCCACAATAAGAAGCGGGACGGCGAATAGAATCTCCTGTGTCATGACCCAAAGCGAAAGGAACTAAGTCTTTAGTCACTACCCAAGCTGAACCCGACGAAGAACCACCAACTACACAAGAAGGATTATGAGGATTAAAAATTGCTCCGGTGGCCGCGTAAAGTCCAGTGCCACCACAAGCAAACTCATCGAGAACAGATTTTCCTAACAAGACTTTTTTTTCTCTCTCCAATAATTCAACCACAAAAGAATTCTGATTAGGCAGAAAATCATCTAAAAATTTTGAAGAAGCAGTGGTCGGAAAGCTTTTGGTTCAAAAATTATCCTTGACAAAGTATGCTAATTCCTTTTTGTCAAAAGGATTAGTTTTTTCATAATAAGGAACAACGCTAGTATAATATTTTTTCTCCTTGTTGTTTATTTTTCCTTTTAGCATTTATTAATTTCCAATATCTAACCTATAATAATTTTTTATAATTAGACAAGAATAGATATTAGGGGGAGCATTAATTAACTCCCGCCCTAATTTTTTTCAACTTTCTCTTCCTTAACGAAATTGTCGCCACACTTATCACCAAAATAACCAAAGAGATTAAACCTACTCTATAATAAATATTTTGATTATTATCTTTGTTTTGTAATGAACTTTCCTGGTTAGTGGCAAGATTGTTTTCTTTTTTTGTTGTTCCTTCTTGCTTATCCGCCTTTTGAGAAAAATCTTTCCGGTTATTCTCTTTTTCTTCTTTTTTATCGGAGTTTAGAGAATTTTCCTGTTGTGGAGAGTAATTTTGGTGTTGTGATTTTTCTAAAATCCTATTTTTGTCCTTTTCATTTCAAGATTCATGATAACTTTCTTTAAAAAAACCTTTATCAGTAATTTTTTCAACATTATAACTTGCACCATAACCTGTAAATTGATAATGACGAAAAACCTCTTTGGGATTATCACTAAATTTTCTTTCTATTAACTTGTTTTTTTCCTCTTCTATCTCAGGATTTTTAAATTTTATACTGAGGACACATCTTCCTTCGTCGTTTTCACCATGATAAGTGATACCAAAACCAGCCCTCTTCTCAAAAGTTTCTTCTACTTCTTTTTTATTAAGCGCTACATTTTTGTACATAATAATATTAATTATTTTTTCTACATATCAAAGAATAGTTTAATTTGCTACTAGGATCCTCTATCTTAAATTCATACTCTTTTCCGGTTGCATCTACCATTTCGGACATTCGCCGAGCCAAATTCATTGCATTAGGACTATTCATGGCACTCACGGCGCCAGATGAAATAACTATATCGGAAGAAGAACCGCGAGTAGTAATTATATTTGTGGATGAAGATGAACCGACTTTTCTTAATATATTTTCATTGTCAATTGGCCTTCTTCGACCATAACTTCTTGTTCTGCTGCAATCGACTTCTATATAATCTCCTGCTCGATAACTATTAAAAGGATGACGGTTTTCGCAAAAGGTATAATTATTTCCTTGTCCATCGATGTGATCTATGTTTGCTTTGTCAAAACTCAATTTTACGTAATAAAATTCTTCACTCGAAATTGCCTCTACTTCTCTTATTTTAAATGTTTTTCAATTTGTCATAATTATTATTATTTTTATATTAGTTTTTTTCAGAGTTCAGAGCAATGACATTACTCCTTAATATTTATTTTATAAACTTTTTTAATTCAGTCTGTAATTTTTTCTTTTGGTCTTGGTAATAAATTAGTTTTTTTTTCTCCTCGACTACTAATTGCGGAGGTGCTTTTTTCAGAAAGTTACTGTTTGTCAATAATCTTTCACTTCTCTCACATTCTTTTTCATAGAATTTTAATTGTTCTTTTAATTTTTTCTTATCAACTTTCTCACGATATCACAAAATTCCAAAGGGTTGTAAGTCAAGAAAGGAACTAAATTCATCTTTTTTCTCTTTTTCCAAAATAAAAAATTTGCTCCTAGTTAATGGTTCTAAATATTGATTAAAATCAAAAGAAATATTCAACTTGCTTTTCCATTCAGGAACTAATTCTAAATAAAATTCACTAACTTTGCTTTTTTGGCGAAAATTACGAATATTACTTATCAAAAGCAGCAAACAGTCAATTTGTCAAAGTTCATTTTTTCCCGTTTCTCTATTAGTCTTTTCAATTCCCCCATTTAATATTTCTTGTTGGGTGATTTCTTGATAAATATATTCAGTAATAAAAGGAGCAGCCGGGTGGAGCATGATTAATAATTGTTGGTAGACAAAAAGTAGAGATTTTTTAGTATCCTCATTTCAAGGCGAAATTTTGATTAATTCAAGATATTCACTACTTAACTTTTCTCGGGTAAATTTGATAAGTGAGATAGTGGCAAAATTAATTTCTTTCTTTTTCAGGTGATTAAAATAATCTTGTTGTAGAATTGCTAACTCATTTAGAATTCAACTGTTAACTAAACTACTTTTTTCCAGTTTTTTTTTACTAATTTTTGCTAATTCTTCCTTCGGGACTTTGTTTATTATTAAATTAGCAATACTTCATAACTTTTGACAAAACCTTCAACCGCCAATCACCTTGTCTTCATTGTAAATTAAATCTGAACTTCAACTATTATTCTCTAATAAAAAAAGCCGCAAACTATCACAACCATATTTTTCAATCAGGATATCAGGTTCAACGCCATTACCCAGAGATTTTGACATTTTTTTGCCATGCTTGTCCCGAATTAGGCCATGCAATAGCACTTGCTGAAAAGGCACTTGACCAGTAAAATAAGTTCCGAGCAATATCATTTTTAATACCCAAAAAAAAAGGATATCATAACCAGTAACCAGAGTAGTTATTGGATAACAATTAAGCGGAGGTGAAAGAAATTTTTCGCCCTCTTTAGCCTGAACAACAAGCGGTCATAATCCGCTGGAAAATCAAGTATCCAAAACGTCTTTTTCCGGTTCTCATTCTCCTTCTTGGGACGGTGGAGTTGTCCCTACATAAATTTTTCCACTCGATTTATGATATCAGGCAGGTATCCGATGCCCTCACCACAATTGACGAGAAATACATCATTCATGAACTTTATTGCACCATTCTTCCAAAACCTTTCGGAACTGACTAGTTACAAAATCTATCTTAGTGAGAAAATTAGGCTGTTTTTCTTCTACTTTTTTAATTAAAGCAGGTAAATCGAGAAATCACTGTTGAGAAAGAAGAGGTTCAATTGTTGCTCCAGACTTGGAAGAACAAGCTAAATTCGTCTCATAATCTTCAATTTTGACGCAGATGCCTTTCTCTACTAATTTAGCCACAAATTCTTGACGGATGCTACTAATTTCTTGTCCTTGTCAAGGTCCTGCTAATTCATTTAATAAACCTTTTTCATTACAACAACTAATTATTGACAATTGGTATTTTTTCCCTAACTCATAATCAATAAAATCGTGTCCGGGAGTACATTTCAAAACTCCACTACCGAATTCTATTTTAATGCTCTTATCGGTCAAAATTGGAATAATTTTTCCAGTAAAGGGATGAATGATATTCTTGCCTAAGTATTTTTGATAGCGTTGGTCCTGCGGATTAACAAATAAGACAACATCAGCAAAAATTGTTTCCGGACGACTAGTTGCTACCAATAAATAGTCAGTGCTACTTTGGAGAGGATATTTTAGATAATACAATTTGCTAGAAGCAGGACGATGTTCCACCTCAATATCAGAAATTACGCTTTTTAATTTAGGGTCTCAATTTACTAATCTTACTCCTCGATAAATTAGTCCGTCCTGATAAAGTTTGACAAATGCTTCTCGCACTTGCTTCTGAATAATAGGGTCAAGGGTGAAACTAGCTTTCTGATAGTCGATTAATAAACCCAGTTTTTCTCATTGTCGATAAAAAACTTTTCTCGTTTGTGGATATCAATTTTGTAAGGTGTATTCTCTTTTTTGCTCGTCAGTTTTTAAGAAAGGAAGATTTAATTTTTCAATTTTGCTCTGAGTAGAAATTCCAGCGTGGTCAATTCCGGCAATTCACCAAATTGGCTCCTGATTGAGATAAAAAAAGCGAACCAGAAAATCCTGAATAACCGATTCAAAAGCATGACCCAAATGTAAATTACCAGTAATATTAGGAGGAGGCAACAACAAAGCACCAACAAAATTATTAGAATTGCTCTCTAACATTTTTTTTCAGTAATCTACCCTTTTAGTTTTTTCAGTTAAATGAAAATCGTATTTATTAGAAATCATCATTTTATTTATATAAACTTACCGAACAGTGAATGAAAAAATACTTCCTAATGTATTTGTAATTTTTAAAAAGACAATAGAATTATTTGTTTTTCAAAAATCTTTCTCGTTCTTTAAATCCACTACCGACTGGTATCAACTGACCAGCAATTAAATTTTCTTTGCTTCCCCGCAAGTAATCAACTGGCTGATAAAGTGAATAGTTGACTAAACTTTTTAAGGTATTTTGGAAAGAAATGCCGGCCAAGAAAGAATCGGGATAAGAAGCTAAGTCTTTGAGACTGGAAATTACATTTTTAAAGGAAGCAGGTTTTTTTTTGTTAACTACTAGTACTTGGTTAACCTTTTCTAATTGCTGGTAATTTACCATATCACCGGCCAAGTACTCACTATCACCGCCACTCATTATTTCTACTTTGGAGAGCATTTGTCGAGCAAATATTTCAATATGCTTTTCATCAATATCTATTCCCTGATTATCATATACTTTTCGTACCTCCTCTTTAATATAATTTTGACAGATATCTCGTCCCATAATTTCTAAATATTCTTCTAGATCTATTTTTCCACTGGTAATCCTTTCGCCTTTTTTTACTATGTCTCCTTGGTTAAACCTAACTTTCTTTTTCTTACCGAGGGGATAAATAATTTCTTGACCATTGTCGTCCTTCTGCCTGATTATTTTTTCTTCTACGCTTATTATTTCTCCCGAGATTTTCGCCAAAATCGACTTTTCTTGTTTGTCAGGCTTGACATTATCGAATATTTGCTTGACTTTTGGTAAACCCTGGGTAATATCTTCATCACCAATTATCCCCCCACTATGGAAGGTTCGCATAGTCAATTGAGTTCCTGGTTCTCCCAGCGATTGAGCAGCAATTATTCCCACAGCTGTTCCCAAGGCAATTGCCTCGCCAGGTTTACTTAAATCCAAACCATAACATTTCTGGCAAATACCTTCTACCAATTGACAAGTGAGTGGTGAAAAAACTCGCACCGCACTGATCTTATTCTTCCGAATAATTTTTGCTTCTTTTTCTAACAAAAGAGTACCACGAGTTAAAATTATTCCTTCTTTTTTATTAGAAATATCTTGAGCTAAATAACGACCATATATTCTTTTGGCAAGCGGCGTATCATTTTCTTCAGCTAATATGTTACTATCAGTTCCACAGTCAAGAGAAATAATGGAAAGACTTTGGCTTGCTTCCACTAAGCGTCGTGTTAGATAACCAGCTTCAGCTGTCTTCAAAGCAATGTCAATCATTCCTTTAACAGCTCCATAAACCGAAATAAAAAACTCGAAGGGTGATAGTCCCTCCCATAAGGAAGAAGTAATTGGCGTTTCAATAACTTCTCCTAAATAATTAGTAGTGTTACCACGCATAGCGAAAATTTGGGTGAGACTTTCACCACTAGCCCTGGCCCCAGAATCCCAAATGTGATAAAAAGAAGTAGTATGTTTTTTTTCTAAATTAGCTACTAACTGATTTTGCAGGTTTTCTTTGCAATCTTCCCAAACTGCAATTTTTTTTTGTTTTTTTTCGGCTTCATTGTAGAAACCTTGAACAAAATGTTTATCTATTTCAGTAACTTTTTTTTCGGCTTCTTTTAAGGTTTTTTCTTTGACAATAATTTCTCCTAATTCAAAAGGCGAAATACTAATTCCGGAATAAGTAGCATAGTCAAAACCGACTCTTTTCAATTGGTCAAGAAACTCAATCATTTCTGGTCGCGGAGTTATTCTTACCAACTTATTCAGAAAGGTAATAATATCTTTTTTTTTTCACCCACCCAGAGGCTGATATTCTTTTCATTTTTTTTCTATTTTTTCTAGTTCTATCAACTCTTCATTATTTTGACCATCGCTTTCATTGTATTCTTTTAAATTGTTAACATAACAAGGAAAACTAGACGGTAAAATTTGATTGAAAATCATCTTTCCTAAAGTAGTAAAAAGAAATTGGTTTTGAGCATCGGAAAAATTACGACCAACTAGGGTAGCTGGTATAACAACTAACTCGTGCAGACTTATTTTTCCTTTTTGGTGGCTCTTTCAAATATTCGCTATTTCGTCGTGGAAAATGACTTTTTTACCTTTAGTCTCTTTCGTTAAATAATAAAGTCCCAAAATCATATCCTGACTGGGAGTAGTTATCAAATAACCATTTTTGGGGTCAATAATGTGGTGAGGAGAAAGTACACGTTCCTTGATTTCTTCACATGATTTGGCGGTTACCGGTAAGTAAATAGCCATTTGGTCGCCATCAAAATCGGCATTCAAGCCAGTAGTTATTAAGGGATGTAGTTCAATCGAATTACCTAATGTTAATTGAGGATAAAACCCTTGGATACTCAGACGGTGTAAACTGGGAGCTCGGTTAGCTAAAATAGGATGACCTTGGATAATTTTATTAAGAAGAGGAAAAATAATTGGGTCTTCCTGGTAAAGCAATTGTTCGGCTTCTTTCACCGTAAAAGCAATTTTTTCTTTCAATATTTTTTGAATAATGAAAGGTTTATAAAGGGTGAGGGCCATTTTGACTGGCAACCCTATTTGATCAAGTAGCAGGCTAGGATTAGGAACAATTACCGAACGAGCTGAATAATCCACTCTTTTTCCTAACGAATAACGACGAGTTATTCCTTCTTTGCCACTTAAACTTTGTAATAAACTTTTGATTTCATTTTGCTTATAAGTTGAACCATAAATGGTTTGGTCGACCGCTTTTTGCAATCTCCTCTTTTCATTATGAATAATATCACTAAAAAAAATTTCTGAGTTTTTATTTAAATCAAAATAATAATTTAATCTTTGATTGATGAGAATTATCTTGCGATAGAGATTATTGGTTTGGGTAGTAGCAATTGTATCTTCTTCCTTCAATTTGGTTACTGGACGCAAACCACAAGGAATTACTGGTAAATTATTAATAATCATTCATTCCAAATTGATGCCAGTTTTTTGTAGAGCCTGGAGAAATCTTAACTTTTCTTGGTTGACTTTGTTGGGTGATTCCTTGACTGAATTTCTAACTTTTTCTAACTCTTCCTCAATATTTATTCTACTTAGTAACTCTTGGAAGGCTTCGGTGCCGGTTCCAATTTTTATTCCACAATGTTTGGCTAAGAAATCTAAATAATCCTCTAAAAAAAACAGTATCTACTACCTCCCCGCTATTTTTTTCTGTGATTCTTCCGTTTAATTCTTTGGCTTCCTCAATAACATTTTGTTCTAACTTCTTATTTTCAATAATCTCTTGTAAAATACTGCTAATTAGGGGTCGATCGATTCTTTTTTCTAAAATATCGCCATTTCTTAGTAAACTAGTTAAACCATTGTCTAATACTACATAGGCTCGCAAGTAAATAATATCCTCCAATCTTTTAGCAGGAATACCCAATAATTTACTCAAATTAGTTGCCAAAGATTTAAAAAGGGCAATGTTGGTTATCGGTGAAGGCAAGGCAATATGTCCCATTCGTCATCGTTGCAGATTCTTTTCGGCGATTAAAACTTCGCAACGCTCACACTTTTGTCCTTTGTTTTCTTTGCCCTTATATTTACCACAATAGCACTCGTAGTTGAGAAAAGGACCAAAAATCCGAGGGTCAAAAAGTCCACCTAACTCGGGCTTAAAAGTTCTAGTATTTAATACTTTATGACTAGTGATTTCTCCAAAAGAGTGGCGAGTAATATCTTGCGGTGAAAAAACAGTTAGTTTTATGGATTTTATTGAGTTCATATTTGGTTAATTTTTGCTGAAATATTTATAAAAGTCAATTTCATTACCGCTATAATCGCTGGCTTTCAGATCAAAGCCAATTCCCCGTAGGTACTGAATTAAAAGATTGAATGATTCACTCTGACTATTACGAAGGTCAATTTGACGGTTATCAAACAGAAGTGTGTTTTGTAACAACCTCCGTCTATATATGTCGTCTGATTTCGCACTCATCATTTCCATTAAGTTATAAGCGGCACCGTGGGCTTCTAATACCCAAGCTTCCATTTCTCCAACTCGTTGGCCACCACCTTGGGAACGACCCTTGAGTGGCTGTTGATAAATAAGAGAATAAGGACCGACATTTCGAGCGTGAAACTTATCCGCGACCATATGATTTAACTTAATGGTATAGATATAGCCGTTATAAACATCTTGTTGAAAAGGCAAGCCGGTTTGGCCATCAAATAATTTTTGGGCACCGTAATTTTTAATTCCGGCTTCCTCAATTATTTTTTTCATTGTTTCTAGTGTAGGAGAATTGAAGGGGCGAATAAGGAGTTTAGTATCAAGTTTCTGAGCGGCGGAAGCCATAATTGTCTCTAATAACTGGCCAATATTCATGCGGGTAGGAATACCGAGGGGATTAAAAATTATGTCGATGGTTTTCCCCTCCTCATCAAAAGGCATGTCAGCCTCTGGAACAATCTTGGCTACTACCCCTTTATTACCAAAGCGAGTAGTTAATTTGTCTCCGATTTCTATTTTTCGTTCTTGGGCCACAAAAACTTCTACTAATTCCAAATCATTCTTACTTTTACTAAGTTTTTTTCTTTTGACTTGGTAAACTATTCCAGATTCCTCAGCAGGCAAACGAAGCGAAGAGTTAACAAATCTCTGGGCTTTTTCTCCCAAAATACTCATTAGCAACAATTCCTCTTCCGATTCCTTGCGTGGACTAGGTTCGGGCGTTAACTTGCCAACCAAAATATCATTTCCTTTGACCTCGCTACCAATCTTCACTATGCCATTTTTAGCCAGTTGTGGAAATTGGCTTTTCTCAGAATGAGGGAAAGAAGAGGTAAAAACCTCTTGGCCATATTTGGTGTTGTGACGAATAACAGTGTGTTTTTTAACAAAGAAAGAAGTAAGAATATCTTCCCTTACTAATCTTTCATTAAGGATAATGGCATCTTCGTAATTATAACCATTCCAACATAGATAGGCTACTCGTAAGTTATAACCTAGCGATAACTCACCATTATTGCCATAGTTTCCGCAAGCAATCATTTGTCCTTTTTTCCACTTTTTTCTCCTTTTTTTACTAATGGGAAAGAGAAGTTAAGAATATTTTTATTTGAAACTACTAACTGGCCTAATTGATAAGTTTTCTTTTGACTTGTTTCCTTAATAATGATTTGCTGACTATCAACATATTCTACCACTCCTTTTTCCTCGGCTGTGACAACCAACGGCGAATTATTGAGCAGACTGGCTTCGGCCCCACTAGCTACTAATGGCTCTTGACTTTTTAGTAAAGTTACCGCTTGCCGTTGCATATTAGTGGCCATTAGCATGCGGGTAGCGTCATTGTGTTGAAAAAAAGGAATAGTGGCACTGGTAATTGAATTCAAGTGATAAAATGAACTGTCAATATAATCTACTTTTTCTTTCGCTACTCGCAGAAACTCTCCCTGATGACGAACTAATACCGTTTCTTCTAAAATCCGATTTTTTTCATCAATTTTTAGAGAAAAATTAGCAACGTATTTGTCTTGTTCTTCTTCGGTGTTTAAGTAAACTAATTCAGGAATAATTTCGCCATTTCTAACTGGATAATAAGGAACTACTACTTGCCCATAGTCGTTTATTTCTGCTCCGATAGTTAGATTATGAATTAAACCGACCCGCTGTCCTTCTGGAGTTTCAACTAAGTCATAGCGTCCATAATAAGAAGAATTAATATTACGAGCTGCCATGGTAGTATTAGCCGAACTAAATCCTCCTAAGCCCAAAACACTTAATTTGCGAGTATAAGAGATTTCTGATAAAGGATTGTTTTGATTTTGTAATTGAACTAGGGCAGAAGTATTGAAAAAGTGTTTGATCAAATTATCGAAATCTTTTAAATTAGGGATTTTCAGCAAGTCCACTTTCTTCAATTGTGAAATGTAGGCTAAATACTTATTATCAATATCTTGTAAAAATCCACCTAATTTATTGTCAAAGATATTATAAACTAAGTCGCCAACCCGCCGGACAATTTGATTTTCTAATTTGTCCTTATCTTCTTCTTTTTCAATGTTGCCTAGACCATGATGTAAATTAATATAATAAGAAACAGCACAAACTAAATCTGCCAAGTCAAAATAAGTCTTTTCTTCCGGCAATTTTTCGCCAATACCAACCACCGAGATGGTTTTATCTTTATTTTTTGGTGAATTTATTTTAATAACATATAATTCATTGGTAGAATAAGGAATAGTAATACTGTTTATCTTCTTTTTCTGGAGAGCATTCTGTAAGATTAGCAGATTTTTCTCATCTAAAACGGTGTTTTTCTTCAAGAGTAATTTGTCACTACTATCGCGTATGTCTTCGGCTAATGTTTGCTCTTTGAGTTGTTGAATAATGTCGATTTTTTGGTTATATTTTTTTCGCCCTAATTTTCCGAGGTTAAAATAAGAATTACCCTTGCTGCTAGTGAATAAAAATTGCGGTAAACTCACTCCGGCTTCTAACTCTTTGGCTTCCTGATAATTTTCAGTATTTAAGTTTTCCTCGTCAAACAGAGTTCTTAAAAGTTCTGGACCAACTGAAAATGATTTTAAGACATCTAATAAGTCAACTACTAATCCAGAATTAAGAAATTTTAATTCAACAGTCAACGGCTGTTTGACACTATAAGCAATACTAATTCAA
>CAJVPL010001555.1:0-13141 GCA_910591945.1 Ambispora gerdemannii | reverse complement strand
ACAAAACCTGTGATTTTCCGGAACTAAAAAACTGGATTTTTTCCTGATTTTTGTCTTTTATTTTTTTTTACAGGGATATATTCAACAAATTATTATACAATTATTAGAAAAGACTAAAATTACTGAAAGTTATAAGAAATCATGATGGATAATACAGCCTATAATAGCTATATAATGCATGCCATCTAAAGTTATCAACGTTTGTATTTTATAAAATGGATAAACTTTTTTACTAAGAAGTGAATACAAAAATTTATTTTGTAAATATGATATAATAGACCCTTTCTGAGCATATTTACAAATTAAATTTTGTATTTACTTCTTAATAAAGAAGTTTAGCTGTTTTATAAATTATAAACGTTTAATGACTTTAGATAGTATGCACTATAGCTTGAAATTTTAAAAAACTGATAAATAAAAAATTTAAATATTAATATTATTTAACACACACACATATATATGTACTAAATATTTTTGTGCAATATAAATTACAATTAGTAATATTTACTATATATACATGTATAATAAAAGTACATGCATGTATTTGTAGTAAAGATATATTATATAATTTATTAAGAATAATATATAAACTTGAAAGTACTGCTACAATAATAATTCCTGCAAGATTACAATTATAAGATAAAAATAAATTTTTTGAATCACTTCTTATAAAGCAAACTGCCAAAGAAATATCTTTTAAAAATAAAATATCTCAATATATTGCAATATCAATTGACTCTGACTCAGATTTATTAGATTGATGATACCATTTTAAGAGAGATTTTTAGTTCTTACAAATATAGCATCCTATTATTTAAGTATACAAGATTCAAGTATACTCTCAGAACAGGTATTTTTTATGATAGCAAATATAATAACCAAAATTTGATGCAACTTAAAATCAGATACAACACATGTTTAAAAAGTTGGATTTAGCAAGTATTGATAAAAATTTGATATTGAAGCTTCTATTTTTATAGAATTATAAATTATAATTTTTTATCTTTTTTATTTTAAAATATTAGTATGAAGCTTGTCTTTTTAGAACCATAAATTTTATTTTTATCAAAATATCTTTCTTATTTTGAAATACGAGTATGAAACTTGTTTATTAATAAAGATATTTTATATATAGCTTTTGTCAAATCAAATTCATTATATGTAACTTTTAGAAATACTCTGAAGTAGCTGGAGGTGTATTGGAGAAAACCTGTAACAATGAATCTGGAGTGGGTTCAATTTGACTGACTCCTTGCTCCACTATAATATGAATTCAATTCAGTTCACTCTGCTCCATTACCTAATGATACCTGATGAAACTATTTTCATAATGATGAAAGGTTTCATCATGTCATTCGTCAGGGATATCCTAGCCATGGCACAAAAAAATGTTCTAGTCAGTGATTTTATGAGGGTAAACCAATCAAATCGCAAGATATAAAAATATTAATTATATTTCGGTTAGGGTTAGAGTTAGAGTTAGAGTTAAGATTATATTATATTATATTGCACACACAAATATATAGTAAAATTTCGCAAGGAACATATTTTGTTAGTAATTTCATAAGCTATTTTTCAAAAATAAGCATTTGCTTTGAATTTTCTTGTTACACATTGATCTTGCGATTTGTAGTAAACTAGTGGTGGCAAAAAAATTTCCAGGTCCAGAACTGGTTAATCATGTGACACGTACTAATATTGCAAAAATCGATCCAATCGATCACATATTTTATTCAATTGATCCTGTTATGTCTTTGAACTAATTTTATCTTTTACTATTATATTTAATTATTAGCGTTAGTTTCTATTTTGCAGTCTTAAATTATATCTCTTAAATATATCTTAGTGATCTCTTAAAGTACTATCCAAAATGATCTTACAATGTAACTGATAATGCAAATTGATCTTACAATGTAACCGATAATGTATATATAGTCTCCAAAAATCAATAAAATAAGAATAATTGCGTACAGTCCTTCCTCAAAAAATTGTTGTAATCAATTGTGGTTAAGACCTTTGATCCGGAAAAGGCACCGATCATTAAAGGAATAGCGATTAATTGATTAAAAGCTGAGTTGAAGACTTTAGCTAGAAAAAGCACCATTAGTTAATATCGATTTTGTTGAAAGATATTTGTAATAATAAACTCTGAATACATGAAAAACCTGCCCGAAAACCCAACCTTAACAACCTCAAGCCAACCAAAGCAACCAAGCAATTCCAAACTAATTCCGAAGGAGAAGCAAATCAGCTAATTCAGCTAATCAATCAGATCGGGTGGCTAAGTTTCAAGCTCACCAAGAAAAAGCCCAACCAGACCAACTAAATAATCATGAATTAGCAAGCAACATTACCTCTAATTACGCTTAATTACATTTCATCTGCAATACTGAAACATTTGATGCAAAATAGCATCACCTAACTTTATTGTGAACTTGGCCCGCATTATGACATTATTAACTTAAATACGTATAGACGCGTTGCAACGCGTCTTTCTCCTAATTAAAAAAAAATACTAATTAATAAGATAACTACTAAAAAACACTAAATGATATCCAAAAATCAAATCCTCTCACAAAGAAAAAAAATGTCTGCTCTGAACAATACAGTCAATGGTTAGTTAAAACTTATTTAGATAAGTAAAGATGGATTAATGCACATTAATGGGTACAAATCCCAAGAATGCGCATTTTGTTCATCTTTAACTTTGTTATATTTGTATATAGTATTGAATTCTCATCTTTACATTGAACTTCTATAGATATCCATAATGTTGAAGAAAGCAAGTGGTGCTCTTGCTGTAATAAGATCAAGTTAAGTTCTGAATTTACTCAGCAGCGTGAAAATAAAATGGCAACATTTTCTGTGTGCAACTTATGTACTGAAAAAGATAGGAAAAAGAAACAGCACAAAATCAGATCAGCCAATACTGAAAATATTCAATCTTTAGCCTCCAATGATGACACGTTCAAAATTATGAGTAAAGATAACGAAGACAGCCTTCTTTATAACGTATGTGATCTTGAAGAGCTTGTATCTATCAATTTCAGGAATAGCGAGAAAAAGGATGATTACGTTGAATTCTCAGTGATGGTAGAACTTGAAAAAGAACTATTTTATGAGGAAACATTGTCATCTGAAGTTAATCAAAATGATGAAGTTATAAAATTCCGCAACATCATAAACGCTTTGCTCATATCTCTTCAAGACGGATCAGGTTATTATTGGGAACTTCGAAATCTGCATATGAATAAGAAAAATGGTCAATATATAGAATGTACAACAGCTTATCTAGGTTGTGCTCAAAGAATCGATCGTTAACACAAATGCACAAATGACCAACCTGCAAAGCGGATAAGTGAAGTGCGACCTGCCATCGAGCGTTATCCATGCAATGGTAATATAGTGATTAAAGTTAATCTACGTGAGCAGCAAGTCATGATATCTTTACAGTACCTTATAGCTCATGAATATCCCACATATAGAGCAACCAAATTGCCCACAAGTGCTATATCATGGATACAACAGCACATTAATCACAGTTCACGAAAAGTTGAGTTCTACAAATAACTTTGCGATAAAAAATTAATAAATCCATCACTACATACTTACCAACAAGTGTATTATTGGATATACTGACTTTCAACGAAGCTATATATAACTAACGTAGTCAACCAAGTAAAATCTGCAAAGAATTTCCTGGAACAAAGAGAGTTGGCAGATGAAGGATACAAAGTTGTTCAGTACTGTGAGAATGACTTTGTGCGCTCACTCAGATTCATTACTCCATTCATTCAGAATCTACAAAAAGATAATATAAGTGAGATTATTATTGATTCGACTTTTAAAACAAATCAGGAACAGTTCGAACTCTTTGCAGTAAATGCTAATTGTGGTGGATACGATGTCCCCCTTGCATATTTATATTTGGATACCTATACGGTATCAGAAGAATATCTCTCACATCCCAGTAATCGTGTGAATACACGAGTTGGTGTGCTCAAGAAATTCTTTGTTGACTTACGAAATGAAGGTATTCAACCAATATTTGTGCTTTTGGACAAGGATTCGGGAGAAATTGCTGCTGTTCAAGAGGCTTGGTCTTGGATAGCAATCATACAACTTTGCCTTTGGCATGTGGAGTACGCAATTGAACGCAAACTAAAAGAAAAAAAAGTTCGAGGAAGTCAGTATTTAGCACAAAAGGCAAATGAAACATGTTATCAATTTGATTTCATTGATCCGATATGGATACCTGGAGGACGACAGACTGCTTTATGTTCCGAAGAATTCATAAAAGAATTGCTAGACATTGTTAAAAAGCATGCAATTCTACATTCACTTATCCCTGTAGAAAAAAATATCTTCCTCACAGCAAAAGAAATTCATTATCAAAGTGTTTTAGAAACCTACCAATTCTGTCGTGAAAAAAATCTTGCTAACTTGTAGGGATATTTGTGGACAAATTGGTATAACGAAAAGGATTGGAAGCTATTTGCACGAGCTTCTTATCCAAAAGCAATGCCCATTGCCAGAACCACTATGATTACGGAATCGCACTGGCGTGTTCTTAAATACAATTACAAGTATAATTGTAATCAGCCACGCCTAGACCGCCTGACACAAATACTTACAAGAGAGCTGGTTCCAGACATGGAGAACACTTGGAAAAAGTTTTGCAATAACCGTGATTTCCCGTCATGGTGGGATCTGTTTAAGCGTGATTGGAAATCAGCTATAGAAAAGGATATAAGTGCAGAAGACCAATATCATACTGATGTGAATATTTGGGTTTGCTCTTGTTTTGTCTTTATAATGAACCCTTATTTGGTATGTAAACACCCGATGAAAAATTATGTTGCAGAAAATCCAGCTTTCTTTCCACATTTTCTTGTCACGATACGACGTCACAATTACCCGTTTATTGCTTTTAATGAAACAAGCCTTTCGAGGATCCACTCGAGCAACAATCCTTGGTGAAATATTCTACAGGATAGTGTTGAAGAATCTGAGCATGAACCCAAAGCATCAACTAGTAACACAAGGATAGTTATTTCTGATCGCTGTGCAGTTATCGAAAGTAGAAAAGCAGAGCTAGCAGCAGATATGGAAGCATATAAGACATTAGTAAAAATTGTAAATGACAATATTGAAAATGACAAGTTTTATGAAGTGTATAAAACTCTTAAATGACCTCTTGTTGCTGAAACTGCTGCATGTAATGAAGTCCTTACCGCGAGAAGTCAGCAACAAACCTGGAAGCTGCAAAAAAACAGAAAATTGGTCTTTTGGTTACCATAGGAATTAAGAATATTTTTCGATTTGTTTTAAAAAATTATTTTAATAGAAATTATTAAAATTTACCATATTATACATGCAAATTCTTCACTCAAATCGTACTTTAATAATTTTTCCTGCTAAATCATTAGAATATGCTGCTAAATAATTTATGTTGGAGATTTCTCTCCCTGAAAAGATGTTAGTGATTGCCTCAAAACTATTAAATTGATAACTTGCTTCATCGCATTATGAATTTCTTAAATAATAAGTTAATATGCAAGTGTGTGAAAGTTTAAGACAAATCATATGAAAGGGCCGATTGGTTCAGAGATCATCCGATGCGCCGGAACTGGATTGGAGATCACGGGACCTGGAAATTTTTTTGTCACCACTAGTCTACTATGCGATTTGCTTGATTTACCCCTTAAAATCACATGACCGAACATTTTTTTGCCATGGCTAGGGTACTCATTCGTCAGGCGAAACCCATGACAATTGATGAAACTCATGATGCTTGATGAAACCTTCTGACCAATCAAAATATTAACTTAAATTACATGATAATTCATGAAACCTTCTCACCAATCAAATAATAGCTTAAATCACATGTACAAATCCTATTCCGAATTTTAAAAGTAGTACTCTAGCCACAGCAAAAAAGTAGCAGATCATGTGATTCCGATCCCGATGCCAACCATCCGATATCCCCCTTTAAAATTATAATGCATAATATTAAATAGAATTTCGGTTAGAGTTAGGTTTAAGTTTAGAGTTAAAGTTATTTTATAATAAACGGGAGCATAGTATATAGTAAAATTTTGCAAGGAACATTTTTAATTAAAGCACAAAAGATAGTTTCATAGGGAAAATTTTAAGATATAACCTATTTTTCAAAAATAAGCATTTGTTTTGTTTATTTTTGAATTTTTGCATTGCACATTGATCTTGCGATTTGATTGGTGCATAATTTTAAGGGGATATCGGATGGTCGGCATCTGGATCGTAATCACATGATTTGCCACTTTTTTTTGCCGTAGCTAGGGTACTTTTTTTAAAAGGATATTACGTTATTAGAAATCTAGTACATGTGTTTGATTGGCTGATGGCCATGGAGGATCAAAATTATGCTGAATTTTGGTCAGCATTATGAATACTTGAAAAAAAGTGTATAATTTTAAATATATATTGTACCCGAGATCGATGCTTGCGTCAGATCGCGCTTGGCCCAAATCAGGATAGGCGTTTTACTAGAGTTAGAGTTAAGGTTAGGGTTAATGCTGGTAAATAGATTAATGTTGGCCAAAAATAATCACGTGAAGCGCGATCTGACTCAAGCGTCGATCTCGGGCACAACATAAATACATGTAATATGTATGATTTTTATCAAGTACATGTATACGTATTACATATACGTAGTACGTATTGTTTTATAGTACATTTACATGTACGTATATCGATATATGTTTACAGTGCACTAAGATCAGGCGATAGTTGTTTTACGTATCTGATTACGCCAAGAAATATAAACCGCGTGTCAACACCAGGAAATAAATATATAAAAAAAGAAATTCCGGGACGGCAATCATTATATATATATATTCAAAAAACAGAGTTATTGCTGATTCATTCACACAAAAAATATGCAGAAGTAACATCTAAAAACTGAATAAGGGTAATGTTCTTTGTATGTAAGATGTTGATATGAAGATAAGTATTCAAACCAAAGCTTCACGAAATACTGATATTAACTATTGGAAAATAAAGCAAAGTTGAAAACTATTCTTAATTTAATTAGAACCCAGATCCAGCTGTTGGAACTTAGTTCTTGCCGGAATTAAAAATAATTGACAAATTGGCATATAAGCTATAATTACTTGACTTATTTACCATAGGTTGATTCAGAATCGGAGTAGGGATAATGTCTAATATTTAATAGAGATTGTCAGAGAATTTCTATACTGATATTTTTATGTTTTGGTGTATCGATCGTTTTATGCAGAAAAGAAAAATTATAATCGCCAATAGATCATATTTATTTATAACGATAGAAATGATAAAAATAAGTATGATAACGATAAGAATACAAACTACTAATGGATAGTCAAATCCGGAATTTTGTATATACTCCCAAATTAAGAATTTTATATCTGCAATTGTTTGGCGCAGCCGGCTATTTTCAAAGAAACTCCGTTGTAATATCTTTTGCTGCTATTCAAATAAATTTGTTGTTTGAGAAAGAAAGCTTCCGAAACTGTACATATGTTAATAAAATAGCTTTTTTGTTCCTTTTATCACCATATTTATTCTTTCAAAATATGAGTGATTCTATAACACGTTCACATCATGTAATACAGTTAACTCGCTCAACCGTCTTGGTTGAGCGAGAAACTGTAAGATACTGGTATCTTTTAAATATTCAAATAATTGCAAGCACGATTTTATCTTAGACCCTTATGCAGACGAGTTTAGAGATAAAAATCTAAAATATACCCACAAAAAGATATTAAATTGCTTAGAACTTGCTTGTCTAATTCTGCGGCAAAAAACTTGCATTGTAAAGAGCTATCGTGCCCATTATCTGATAAAGTTAATCACGTTAGCTTCATTTCAAAGATCAGCACATTTCTTTGGAAACGTCATAAAAACGAATTAAATGATTATTTTTTAAAATTATACAATGAATTAAAGAATAAGAAGATCGCATCGTGAGTTTTAGCTTTTTTTGCTGTAAAACTGTCTTATAAATTAACTTTATTGATTTTGTGTTATGATATTCCTGTTAAACAAAACAGTTATTATCATCCCTACTCTACACGAGGTTATTCTGATTCAGCAGTCCCAGCATTAGCTCAAATTGGCTTTGATACATACGAAGCATTCTCAGTGCCTCCAGAAAATTTGGAACCATACTCTAGACGAGATTCTTCTCAATTGAGTTTATTTGATACATCCGAATCAACCTCAGTTTTTTCAGCGCCTCCGGAAAATTTGGAACCATATCCTAGGCGAGGTTTTTCTGGTTTAACGGTCCCAACATCAGCTCAATTGAGTTTATTTTATGCATCCGAATCAATACCAGTTTTTTCGGTGCCTCCAAAAAATTTGTAATCTTCAGCTAAATATTTTTTGAAATCATTCAATTAAATAGATTAATCAGTAACGGTAATGCGATTCACTATGATTTTATTAGAAAATTAGTTTGTTCAGATTATATTTAGTAAATTTTGTCAGAAGCTGGCTCAAATTAGCTCACAAACTTAAATATTTTGTAACTAAAATTTTCATTTTCGAAACTGTATTGATAATTATATTTTAAATTTCTGCTATAATAACTAATACCTATTATATAATTTAATCTTTAGTTGACTTTTTCCATTTAAAAATATTTTTATATGAAGTAAAAAAGTTCACAAGCTTGGTGAGCTGGCTCTTATGTGAATTTAGAATCTTTCAAACAAACACTAGTCTTATCTTCTTACACTTATTCTAACTAATCATCTTTCTAATTCTATATTCATATATCTTACTTTATATGCAATATGAAAAAGATTATTACTTTAAGTTTATTGTGTTTTGAATATTACCAATGTAATTTAATTGAATTAAAAAATTTTTAACATATTTGAATGCAATGTACAGTATATCTCCGAAAATAAGCTACTTTTTTTGCAATATTTTAGGCTTCGAAACATTGGGGGGAGCTGGATTTTTTGATTAATTAGTAAATCTGTATCAGAATCTGACATTGGGGAAGCTTTAAACAATGAGAATAATGTGATAATGTAATGTGATTTAGTAATAAAAAATTATTAAAAAATGGTGGTAGTTTATTTTCGGGACATTGCATCTACACCGATTTTAAGCTGAAACACGGGAGGGTTAGATTATTTTTGGGGTAGCTTATTTCGGAGATATACGGTATGATTTATTATAGTAAACTTTTTATCTAATAAAATTTATCTTGAGAGTTATAACAACGATAAATACATTTTTATCAAAAATAAATCCAATTCAATGGTTTTAGAGCTATATTAAAAATTACTAATCTAGAAAAGAATAAATTACTAAAAAAAATAAAAGTATTTTGTCATTAAGCTTGGTCTTCATGAAAAAACAAAATAAACTTATATTTCTGAAATAGAATTTATAATTAAATTTTTTTTAGTGAGAAACAATTGAAAATAAGCTCAAATATAATATAGTTAATATACTAGTAACGTTAGTAACAAGTAGCTCCGATAACATTAAATGATGTTGGACTATTGTATGCACCTGATCAATTTTTTATTGGAGATTTGGATAATTTCATATTGTTATTAAGAGATTACAAATCACTTCTCAGATAATAAACAAAATTTAGTTTTGGAATTAATTATGCAAAACTTTCTACACATTAAGTTATCAGTGTTAGTGCTCCAACCGGGTCGGATCCAATCCGTGATCCGACCCGGAACGCATATATCGGGTCGGGTCAGCCTAAAACTCGTTATTTCTCGTTCAAAATTAATTTGGTGCTACTAAATATAACAAATATAGTCAGATAAGTGGTTTATTAGAAGAAGCCCAAAAGATTTTATCTGATACTCATAATGAAAAAGGATTATTAAGTTTGATTAGAGAAGAAGAAAGATTATTTGTAGTATTGGAATTAAACGAAAATTTGTGGGTATATACACAATTACATTCCGAACAACTCTACTTAGACACCAAATAAGCGTGTTAAATTTATTAAATAAAAACTATTTTACGATTTTCGGATCAAATCCGACCTAACAGAGCTTTAATCATCTGATTACGTCATCATAATTTAACATACATAATGACCTTATCATGAACTTTCTCTTTCTTTTACTAATTTTAAAAGTAAAAGAATCAAAAAAAAAAAATGCCAAAATCCGACTTCCGATTCGTTTCGTCAAAAATAGAATTAACAATTTTTTAGTTCTTTAAGTATTTTAAATAAAGATTCCCGGTCCATTAGAAATATAGGTAATCATGTAATGATACCTGAAGAAACTATTTTCATAAAGGTTTCGTCACGTCAAACTTATGACGATTGACGAACATGTAAAGAAACCTTCTGACCAATCAAAAATATTTACAACCAACATTCGCCGTATGGTGCTGCGCATCAATCATTCCGAATTTTAAAATTTGCGTTAGAAACCTAGTGTTCGATTGACCGAAGGCCATGTATGATTAAAGCTCTGTTCGGGTCGGATTGGATCGGATTGGATCGGATTTGAGGTCAACCCGAACCGATGATTTCGGGTCTGGTCGGGTCGGATTCAAATCAGGTTTGACCCGAAAATCGTAAAATAGTTTCGTTAATGACTTTTATTTTTACTAAGACACTTGTTTATTTTGTGTCTAAGTAGAGTTGTTCGGAAGGTAATTGTGTATATACCCACAAATTTTCGTTTAATTCCAATTGATATTGAACGAGAAATAACGATTTTTAGGCTAACCCGACCCAATTGGAGTACTATGGACGATCAAAATTATGCTGGATTTCGGCCAGCATTATGAAACCTCAAGAAAGTGTATAATTTTAAATCTCTATAACTGGTAAAAATTATGCAAACAGAAAAACCAAACCGATAAATTGACTTAATCTATTTGTCAGACGATTCGTCATTCGCCACATATCCAAAGTGTCCATGGCGAAAGGTTTCGTCATCATCAAGTATCATTAACTGTATGGTTGGCAATTAAATTCTTAGCCTATGGATCAATGAAAAGTGAATTCGTATTATTTTATCAATAAATAAATTAGAATTAGCCATGAAGTACTCCCCTCCGTAAAAAAAATTAAACCTCAATTTTTTCAATAAACTAATTCAAAATTTACGTGTAATTTCTTCTAAAGTTAGTTAATGGCTTTGAGGCGACAAAATTTTACAGAGAGTTATTTTATGAAGCGATATACGGTATTCACCATAATAACAATATACATACAGTGCCCGACAAAAGTATCCCCGCACCGATAATTTTTGATAGATCATCTGTAGGTCCCTGAAATTTTATATCACAAACGCTGATCATTGATACCTTTTTATTTATCGATAAAGATTCTATACGTATCGGGTATTGTATGTTCATAAACTTTCGCATCCCAAATATAATCAGTCATTTCATAACACATCCCAATATCCAATAATCTAATTCTTGACATCCAGTGATCCAATTTGAACAAAAATACTAATGTTCGATTCGCCTCGACTAGACGAATCGAATAGTAGTATTTTTGTTCAAATCGGATCACTGGATATCGAAATATTGCATATTAAAGTAGCAGATTCATTTTTTTGATATGACAAAAATGAATCGAACAATTTAGGACGTAATATCTCAACCCAGTGGTTCGATCCGAACAAAAATAATATCATTTGATTCGTCTAGTCAAGACGAATCAAACGGTATTATTTTTGTTCGGATCGGACCACTGGGTTGAGATATTACGTCCTAAATTGTTCGATTCATTTTTATTAATGTCAAAAAAATGAATGTGTTACTTTAGTAGTGTTGCGACTTCGTTATTATTGAGTGGAAAGGGGAAGTTTTACCGCAACAAGTCTTTTTGGGAGAGGTTGATAGACTGAGAACGTTTATTTTACTTCTTAAGTCTGTGCCGATTTCTACGGATATTTGATTTTTGCTTGAAGAATTGTACACAATTTAATTCAATTTTTATTAGTAACCCATAGGCCGTTCTTTTATATAATTTTTTGTATTGTTTCTTTTTACTATAGCCATTAAAATAATCTAAGAGACGCTTTTCTATCTAGGGGGCGTTATGTTTTCCTAATAAAGAATCCGATGAAAAAATGAGCTGATAATTGATGAAAATCTGCTACAAGTTGATGAAGGAACGCTATAAATGATGGAAATACTGAGGGAGAAGAACGCTGAAGGATGATGACAAATGCTACAAATCGACGAAATAGGTGCGGAGACTGATGAAGATTCATGCCGTATACCAAAAAGGAAGTTTATTGTTTTTGTCACCATGATGGTGGGAATTTGCAGCCGTTATGCTGTAAAAGCTTTTTCCATACACACACAAAAAAAGAAGATCATGTTGCTAGTAATCGTGACGGGGAATAGTGGCTGTTGTACTGTAAAAATCAACTGCATTGTTGATAGTCGTAATGAAAATCTGCGGTTGTTATGCTGAAAATTCTACTGCCGCATTGTTGATACTCGGGACAGGATTTTGCTGTTGTTTTACTGAAAAATCTACAGCTATCGCTATTTTGTTGTAAAATCTAGCGAATCTGGAAACCAGAAACATTGTTGATATTCGGAATGGGAATTTAATGTAAATTTTACTGGATTTGGAACTGTGGACATATGCATCCGGTGTTGGTGGGATGCTCGTCCTAGCCACTCATCCCTTGAAAAACCGCAATTAGCGTTAGAGGAATTTAATCGTCGGCGGTAACAGTATGTAATATTTCAACATCCAGCGACCCAATTTGAGCGAAAATATTACTATTTGATTTGTCTAGATAGACATGTCAAATGGTATTTTCGCTTAAAGCGGATCACTGGATGTTGAGATATTAGGTCCTAAGTGACCGATTTATTGTATTTGGAGTATGAAAGTTTATGAACATACTGTTTCATGCTACTATTTAATCGGTCAAAGAGGGGTTTTCCGCAACTGGGATGAGAGCTAGACTGAATTATTTACGAGTAAAGGGTTTCTTTGGGTGTTCTAAAGCTTCCCGTGGCGACTTGTACGCAAATCGACGTTTAAAAAAGTAAGGGGACGAAACAACAGTATAATAAAAAAGGGAATAATCCAAAAATCAATTTAATTAATATAACACAATAGGACTTATTGGTACGGCCTATT
>CAJVPL010001554.1:0-13146 GCA_910591945.1 Ambispora gerdemannii | reverse complement strand
TCGGAACACAAAAAGATGAGAAAAAAGCATTTGAGTGGTATTTGAAATCAGCAGAGGGTGGTGATGCTACTGGACAATATAACCTTGGTTTGTGTTATAGGTTCGGTACTGGAACCATAAAAGATAAAAAAGAAGCTAAAAAGTGGTTCGATATTGCTGCGAAAAATAATTTTCAGTTGCCATTTTTTACCAAGATTTTTTTAATGTAAAATATATATAATATTCACTCCTAATAAAATTTTGACTCTACTAAGTCAAACCTCTTTAATATAAACTTTTTAAATAAATGTTATAACATCAGATCCAAGTGTATGCATTAAGGATGTATGAGTTTATATAGAATAATTATTATTTTAATCTAATCCCATCATTGGTAATACGTAGTTCTAATTTAGAAAAGGGGACATTGATTGTCACAAAACACTTACATTTTAAATAGGGTTCTCAGAAACTGTCGCATACATTTTCAAGTTTTTAGACTTATTTGAATGAGCAAAATCAGAACTCTGGATAGTATTAAAAGAACTGGCATGCAATGATTCTAAAATATACAGTCCCCAGAAAAGTAATGGCCGGCGGTTTTTTATTATAATTTTTGTTATAATAATATAATTTGAAGTTTTATTTTTATAATATATATAAGTAAGACATTATATCCTAAAATATTAATATTTTATATAATTTTTCTCTATTTTTAATATTAATATAATAATTTATTTATTAAAAATTACGAAAGATTAATTTTTTTACTTTTTTAAGAAATAATTAGTATTTCATGCTGATTTTTTGGAATAGCTAGATATAGATTGGGGAAAAAATTTTTTAGTGACAATAACTGATTTAATACTGTAGTTTTCATATTATTGAGTTTTGTTTAGTGGTAATGGTAACCCCTAACTGAACCGTTTGTAAAAAACCTTTAATATCTCGAATACTTTATTAAAAAACCGGTTTTAGAATATTATAAAAAGGTGTTCAGTCGATCGATTTACAATTAACATAAAAATTTCTGAGAAGTAAACATTTTCTGTGATTTTTAATGTTAATTTAAACATAAATCAGCCATTCATTTCTGAGAGAAATGTATATTAAGTGAAATAAATAACTATATAAAAAGTAAAAAAGTGAAATAAAAAATGAAAAGTGAAATAATTAATTATTTAAAAAATAAAAAAATAAATAAAAAGTGAAATAATTTGAAAATTTTTTTTATTTTATATAAATATTTTTGAATGCTTTATATTTTTTGACTATTTTTGATATTAATAATTTTTATGTTACTACCATAATAATATTTCATGTGATTCAGATTGCTAGTTATTGAGATATTATTAATTTATCATAATATTTTCTTTTATTATAATATTCCTTTTTTATCTTATAATCTAAAAAAAATTTGAAAAATTCTGAGATAAATTTAATAAAAACCAGTAGAAAATCAATTTTAAATCTTTTTCTAATTAAATATTATTATTTTAAAATATTTAATCTTGATAAATATTATTATTTAATCTTGATAAATATTATTATTTTAAAATATTTAATCTTGATAAAATATTATTATTTTAAAATATTTAAAATATTACAAAAATTAGAATAATATATTCTAAAATTTTTAAGATTATTTTTTAGTTTCTACTATTATTAAATTCGAGATTTTGTATTATAATATGATAATATTATTTAATAATTCTGTTATTAAAATAACTTTAATTTATATTAATATAAATTTATTAAGATTTTAATTTAGAATTTAGAATTTAGAATTAATAATTAATATATTATAATTTTATTTAAATATAATTAGTAATATAAATATTATTTTGAAAATTATACAATTGATACTAAAATATTTACTATTTAATAGACAATAAGTTTATAAAATAGTACTATAATACTATAATGCATAATTCCCAAATTAATAGTAATAGTAACAGAAATATATTCTTAAATTTTGTATTTATTATCTTATTTCTATATACTTAATAAATAACTATCATAATGCTATAACACATATAGAATAAAATATAAAAATCACAAAATATTATTATTATATCTTATTATTACAATTTATTATATATATTACTCATTAATAGATAATAAAAATTATAATTTTAAAGCAAAAAGTTACGATCTTTAAATTATATTAAATATATTATAATATATAACTCTAATTAATATAGTTTTACATGGATTTATTTTATTTTAAATATATATAATTGTTTTTAATCCTAGATTACAAATTTATTTATTTGTGTCCAGCATTTTAAAAAATTTGAAAAAAATTGATATAATTTTTATTTTGTGTCTAGCATTTTATAAAATTTGATATAATTTTTAGTTTGTTATCAAAAAAAGATAATTTTATGATTATTACATAATTTTGAAAATGAAATATTTATTTGTTATTAAATTTGGTTATTCTATAAAATCATAAAACACATTATTTGAACTTTAATAAAATAATAGCTTTTATTGAGATAACAAAAAATATAATTAATGCTAATGGCTATTATACTTTTAATATAAAATCAATCATAAGAAGAGGAACTTCCTGTAAATGGCGGTTTTGACTTGAACGTTAATTAGTATTGCCTGTGTCGATATCTACAGATATCTCCTTTTGCGTTGGAATTTAGGTGTTTATTTAAAAAGTATGCTTCTTTTAATAATTTCCCAATCTAATTGGTTCTATTCTCTATAACGCGCACGTCTTTACTTGCAATGCCTTTTCTGGATTCTCACCGTCAGTCAATTCAATCAATTATCACGAGTAAATTACAAGTCTTGATATACTTGGAGAATAATTTTAAGCAACAGCTCTGATCTTTTTAGAGGCCCGTAGCCTTTCTTAAATATATATTTTGGGAGTTTTACATAGTATATAACTAGAAATAAAACTTTTGGTGTAACATTGATTACAGCTAAATAGAAATCATGTGCTTAAATTACTGTAATTAGTAAGGTCGTAGACACACGTAATCAAGAGACTATAATATAATTAAAAAATATATGATATATATTAGCAAAAGAAATTAAGATAATTAACAGATATAATTACAATGACATGCTCACCAAACCCTTCTTCCAAATTCCAGAATGATCAAAAACCTTCACTTCGACATCATACCAGGTGGATTCGCTACCAATCAATCGTTCTTCCGGAATCTCCAAGTTAAACGGAAGCGTCAGATCAACCCAACGGTATTTACTAGCTAAGTCTTTGAATAGAGCTTCATTTGCATCGTGAATCTCAGTTTTATTGTAGCCTTTAAAGCCAGAAGGGGCGTTTTTAACCTGTATCGAAAAATAAATTGAAAAAAAGGAGCGATTTTCGCTTGGTTAGAAGCAAGTACGCGCATTATATTGCAATTAAGAATAGATTAACACCTTTTCGGTGACTTCTACACTGAATTTCAGACCGACGAGTCCTTCATGTTCTGGGTGAACTTTCAGACGCCAGATGACGTCGTATATTCCAGGTGCAACTTTATTGAACGTGGTTTGTACCTATTTATTCAGAATAAATAAAAAAATTCAGAGTCAACACTTGGATTTTTAGAATGTATTAGTTATTGCAGTATATTTTACTTACGTCAAAGAAACACACTTGATACAGTGTCACGATTTTACCCGTATAACTATTTTTATATCGATATGTTATTGTTTTTATTTATAGTTATATAAATTAGGTGATTATTAATCAACAAACCTTTCATTATTTTCTTCCGTTTTCCAGTACAAAGCATCAGTAGCATCTAACCACTCAATAGATGCGTCTTTTGCCAAAAATTTTCTTGGCCAAGGAGCGAAGCCTATTAGATGTATAAATTATTTGAGAAATATGAATAAATGCAGAAACATTATCAATATTATGTATTAATAATTACACAATCCAAAAGATGGTCCTCTTGTCATATTGGTAAAAAATATAAAAGAATTCAAGTTCAAATTAGAGAACAACTTCGTTATTTATATACTGTAATTGTACTTGGGAAAAAATGTAACTATAACGCTAAGCTTATACAGTAAAATTGGTGTGCGAATACGTGCCTGAATTGAACAAAGTACGTAGGTACGTATTTGCATGTACTTTAAATTGATATACCAATACCGATACGTATCGCTGATTATAACGCTAACGACAATACTCCGTCATCTCCCATATAAACAATCGTCATTTATGTATGTTACATTTTCTGGTCCCTTGCAGGTTATTGCCTTTTTCTTCTTAGAATTGTTATCGTTGATCTATTCTAACTTTTTTCTATAGCAATAGCACTTCGTTAAATTGGGCGTTTTTATAATGCACCAGTTTTAGAAAACTCAATTTCTGCAATCTTCGCTCGTTAAGGCAGACTTGATTGTGTACATGATTGTATGAATCCCTATACGTACAAGGCACTCTCGTTAGTGAACTCTTGATATAGTGAAGATTGGCTTATAGTGAAGAATTGTTTAGAACAAAACCATCACTAATGTATCTTCACTTGGTATAACGATAAGCTATAGTGAAGCTTTTCTCAGAAAGTATAATAAAAATATCTCGATATAGTAAAGATTAATCACGTGAAAATTTGTTGATCAATTAGATTGCAAGCACATAAGAACATTGTTAAAAAATTTTCTTTTTTCGCTTAGTATTGCTTCGCTATAATCACACTTATAATGCTTGTTGCCCTATTTTAACTAGCTTTCCTTTTCCCATCCCTTCGTTACAAGTAATTTCTCTTGATATGTATAATAAAGATTCAGATTTCTAAATATATTTACTATCTTAAGAGCTCTTGTTATAGTAAACCTCTTGATATGATGAAGAAATAGTCTGGGCTCGATGACTTCACTATATCGAGAGTGTCTTGTAATTGATTTAATGTGTTTTTAAAGTATATTCTTATTTTTGGTCAAGTGGATAGAATTGACCAAAAAGTTAATATATAGTATTTTCACGCAGATATGTGCGTGATAATAATACAAAGCATGAATTCAGTAGCATAGTTTTGTTTTTATTTTACGTACAGTATACTTCATTTTATCAGAATTTGAAACTTAAGATTCCGATTTTTGTGATGAGAATTAATTTAATCAAAATTCTATATTTCTTCGAAGATTTCCAGAAAAAAATATAGTCTACTCCCGCTATGGTCACATGATCCAGTCAGGCATTCTATGTGCCTATTACGGGATCGGGTAGAAAATTAAGGTGACTATAATGAGATTGTGACAAATGCGGGTGTGACTATAGCAGGAGTGACTGTAATAGGTCAATTAAATGCCTTGGAAATTTTTCTTTTGCTATTGGGTTTGTCGAAAGGAAAGGTTATATTTTCGTGATTGCTAACTTTTCAATTATTTAATACTTTAATATGGAATAACTATTTCTTTATGAGATTTAAAAATTAATCTAGAATCCCATTTTGTCCAAAGTCAGGTCTCGTTATTTGCGAAATAGTGTTACCGGGGAGGGTTAGGGATAATTTCGTTAATCCAATTTTGGTAAAAACCCGTTTGGCCCGATTTCGGCAGTCTATTTTTATTCGCTTTTGTTTTTAATCTCTCTTAAACAATAGAGTGCATTATGTCCAGACAAAAAGATGTATATAGTCCTCACGGACGTTAATAAAAATTCAGAACTTGATTGCTTCAAGTAAATTGACTTGTAAAATTGTTTTAATTGATGGTAGTTAGGTCCTTTAATACAGAAAAGGCATTGTTATTGATATTGTTAACGGGATCTTGATTGAATGGTTGATTGATTGAAAAGCGCTTTATTGATTGAATAGTTTTAGGCTTTTAGCTAGAAAAAGCAACGATAAACCCGTCACGTAAAAAATATAAAACCCAAAACCACCTCATCTAAAAATCCGAACTCTCCAAATTCCCCTCTCTACCGTCACACTGAACGATATCCATAGATATCGGCACAGGGATTAGCAATTAACGAACACTACTCAGTCTATTCACCCTCCCAATCCATTGTTGCAGGTAAAATCGTTGATTACGTCTAATTACAATCTACCAGTAACAATAGCAAATATATATTGAGCCCATATACCCGTTTTTTTAGAGTTCTGCAATTATGTAATTATTTTCTAATAAATTTAATAAAAATGCACACGCATATAAGAAAATTATAGTTGACCTTCTATTTAAACCTCGTTCAGGTACATTCACCTTTAAAAAATTTCTTTCTATAACACGTAAATATCTACAAACTTTAGGTGTTGGTGCAGGAATTAGGATCGATGCAAGCTTTTACAATTTTAAGTCACAAGTTGCTTTAATACGTTCAAAACTGATACAGCAATTGCTAGTGCTGCAACTAATTTGTTCTTCTTTGGAGTTTTGGATCGGGTAAAGCTAAAGAAGACAAAGGTATTAGATTCGAAGATAAATCCTTATTTAAATTGGTTCCTGCACGAAGTCATTTAGCAAATAAAAAAACAAGATAAATTGGTTCATTGTATAATTTCATAAAAGTCAGTTCAAACAAAACTTTGATACATAGTTTTCGTTATATGCAGTATTAATACTAAGTATCGACATTATTTTTTTTTGAGTTTACATTATAGTAACTTTCGCCTATATTCTATATTAATGCCAACGTTAATAATTTGTTATTCACAAAATCGCTTTACACACATGATGGAAGTTCTATTGAAGAATGAAATATATCACCAAGTTCATTTATAACGATACATAAACTTTATACATAACGGACGCCATATAAAAACTTCAATTAATACAACGATTTTACTGATATTTTAATAATACTTTGGTCAAACATTACTTTTACTGATTTTATTATACGGCCAGGGCACGATTTACCGATGAATCAGCAATCAAACTTCAAGATACTATCGTCAAAATGCTAAATCGAGATAATACTAACGCTAATACATGTACATTACTAAATTGAGCGCGATTTCGATATACGTAATGATCTGGAACAAAGAGTCATTAACTTGCGATTTCATAAATCGCATAGTCGTTAAATCGAGCCCTGACTATATTGTAAGCAAAAATATATAAAATCATCACAATTTGGAATTTCTATATTAAATATACGAATTCAGATATGCTAAAAAACATGTAGTAACCCTAAATAATTCACAATTATCTACGAAATATAAGTAAACTTCGAATTTACTAAAGTTAAAATAATATGTCTATACAATTCAAAAATAAGAATACATTTTTCAAAATTAAATGACTCAACCAGCTCCCCTGTTCGATCATGACCAGTTTAATGCGTTTTTTGATACCACTTTAATGCCATGTCGATTCTTTCAAAATTCCGAATCCATATTGATAACATTCAGCCACTTTGAATTGTAAGATATTCAGCACAGATTCAGCAGATCTTAAATACCATTCAAATGCTTTTTCTCGTTTCTATTTGTTTCACTTCCTTGAAAATAACATTCTGCAAGAAAATGCTGAGAATATAGAGTATTAATATTGTTTGACACTACTAATTTCTGGAAACACAAAAATGTTTTCTGCAAATCTTTAGCACAGTACATGTAATTACTAAATTTATCAGTAAGTTCTTCTATTATTTGTGCTGTAAATTCTGTTCCTTGATTTGATTATAATATTTTTGGACATTTATGTTGACAAATAATTTCTTCAAAAAAAACAAAGTTTATTGTAAATTAATCGTAATGAACAAAGTACATGTATTTCCGTTAATACATGTACCTTTACATGCATATTTATGATTTATACATCTATGCATTTTGCATTCGTTTCAAGGAATTTTTACTCAAAAAGTCCAATACATAATAAATTCTAAAAATAAATAAATTATAGCATTTCAAATTTTATTATTTTCATTATGTAAACAAGAAATGTATGCACCGAGTAGAAGCTTCAAATTCTATTATGTTTTATGTAAGCAAGGGAGCCACAGTAAAGATCTCTGGAGGCTTAATTTTTCAACGTAATGTTATAGTATAAAAAATATCAAATTTTAAAATGAATAGTCTCAAAATAATAATAATCTTGTTATTAATATCGATATACATGTACATGTACATGTATTTCGTGATCCACATGTTCAATACAGATAAAAAATACACCATTTGATTCGTCAAGACTAGACGAATCAAACGGTGTTATTTATCTGGATTGAACATGTGGTCGCGTCCTCGTTTTTCCTGTTTATAATCCGGAAATTTTATAATTTGTGGTTTTCCGGAACTAAAAAAAACGTGGATTTTGACTGATTATGTTTTTCTACATGCATGTAGAAAATTTCAAAGCATACACGTTATTGTATGCGGTAATTCTGGCATCGTTAAATTCGGTCATATATTCATTCGGAAAATGCCTGCATTATATGCGAAAATTTCCGAAGAAGCTGGCAGTTATTAGTCCATAAACATGTGAACGTGATCGCAAGGACCACATGCCAGGTAATTTTTGCGAAGATAATGAGTGCGATATTTTTTTAGGATAATTTGCTGTATTAGTAGATTTGAGAATTAAATTATTAGATTATTAATGCTATTGCTGGATTTTTTTGCTTTTTTCTTATGCATTGCGAGTAAAAGGAACCATTGTCCTACTTTTATACAAGAAATCTATCCTTCAAGGTTAAATCGTGCCTCAGTAGGAGGATCCTGAAAAAATAAATGAGAAAGCGTGATTATTACAATAAACGTAAATCAAAGAAAGTAGTTTATAAAATTTATTTGTAGTTACATTTATTATTACACTTTTTTTCAATAAAAAAAATAAGGTATACATAGTAATAATTGATCTCATATTATTAAAAACAACATTACCGTATAGTACCTTCCCCTTGTAAAGTACTTTCCGGTTTATGCACATTTTATGGTGCATATTTTTATAGATATGTATCACCAATGGCGAGAAATTACAGTACATTACCTCAAAACGTATCGCCCGATTTTTTAAAAAAATGAAAATTTCGATTTATTTCATTTCTGTTTTATATACATAAAAATTTTTTTTACTCTCTATATGACTTCAATATCACCTCGATTCCTTACGGCATCAAGCTCACATCCTATCTCAAACTAACACATTAAATTTTGACTACACTTTCTTCAGAGCATGTTTACAATTTTTGAAAAGCTTTTACACTTTAGAATATTGATTTACAATGGGTTCTAGATGTTTTCTATGAAGCTAGTCTGGGGGAATACGTTAATTGGTTCATAATCATTAATATTCCTATTTCGTAATCTTTTTAGAATTAGGGTTAAGGTTAGAGTTAGAATTAAGCTGAAACGCCATATTTTTCAAATTAATGAGCATAATAGATTATGAAAAAGGATGAAATTACCTTAAAGAATCTTCGGGTAAATTTCTACAAGGAATTTTTGTTGACAATGTCACGAAATGGCTCAGATTGTCTTTTTTGGCTTCTTGTAAATGTGCATTTTTTTTCTTGCTTGTTAAAAGCTTGTGACCTTCCAGACCCTGGTAAATTAACTTTTTTCCTATTTCTCTTGTATTTGGCAAGAGACCGTTATCCCGTCATCGAGTCACGGATCATTTTTCTTGCAACTTGTACGGCACTCAAAACCCCAATCCAAATTATCCATTTTACCCTTTTCAAAGTCGGTAAACTGGAGGCGGTGTGTGTTATATTTACAGCCAACAAATTTCGCCCAGGGTATGTTCAAAAGTCGAAGAAAGAAATAAAAAAAATTTGCAATCAACAATAACAAAAAGGTGAAAACTGCCATAATTAAGTTACACATAAAAATCGGGCGTTACTTTCTGTGGTGGCTGTACATGTATTAGCGTTAGAAATAACAATCATTAACGTAAAATAAACGTTTACGTAATTAAATTTGAATCAAGAGAACGTAATTTTCACAAGTAAAGAATCTCTTCTAATTAAACAAAAGAACTGAATAATTTAATTATACTCTTAACAATTCTTTATGCCATATTTAAAAGTAAATTAACAATGACGAGAAAAGAAACTCTCATCTATGAATTGCATTAGAAATAACAATCTCGTCACTACTTTTAAATAAACTTTAATTAAATTCGAATCAAGAAACTCATGTAATTTTTACAAATAATGAATCTCTTCTAATTAAACAAAAGCACTGAATAATTTAATTATATTCTTAACAATTCTTTGTATTAAAAGGCTTATTATGTATGCGACCTACTTAAAAATTCTTATTCGCAAGAAAATTTATTGTTATTATATCTGAAGAAATATAAATACTTGACATTTTCGATGAAGATATTAATTTGAAATGGTCGTAATCAGTAATAGAAGTGCTTTAAAGCACGTAGAACAAAAAAATTACGAAGAACCTGGTGTGCCCAAGAAAAATTAAAGATTGTTATGTATTATGAAAAAAATAAAAATGGAACAATTAAAAAATTTAATATCCAGCCCAAACAATTACGGGAATGGATAAATAAAAAAATAATCTAATTAAAACATCACCAATGACTTTTAAATTACATAAAGAAAAATTACTCAATATCCACAATTAGAAGCAGCCTTATCTGATTGGATCAATAAACAACAGCAATTACAAAATCCTGTTACTAGAACATTGGTGATTGCACATTTAGTTGATTCAATTAAACATAAACTTATTTAAAATAATGCAAATTTTGCTGTAATTCCTGGAGGGTTAACATCTAAACTACAACCATTAGATGTTGCTATTAACAGAAGTTTTAAGATGAAGGTATATATAAATTTTAATTATTATATCTTGTTTTTTTGTCATTATATACATATTAAAAAATTAATTTTAAAAGGTCCTTGCACAATGGATGTCAGAAGAAATTCATGAGCTTACACCTTCAAACCGTATTAAAAAACCTTCATATTCATTACTCACTAAATTAGTAGAAATTACGTGGATGTCTCTTGATCCAAATTTAATTAAACGTTCATTTAAATGTTGTGGGAAATTGTTATTTCTAACGCTAATACATAGATGATAGTTTCTTTTCTCGTCATTATTAATTAAAATACACACTATAAAAATGTCTGTGCATAAACCGGAAAGTTCTTTACAGGGGAGGGGGTACTATACAGAGCGTTTTACTGTACACTATAAATTACACTGTAATTTACACCGTAAAATTACACCATTAATTACACCGCAAAATTACACTGTAATTTCTTTCTGTAATATGAAAATAAAAAAATTTATATAATGAGAGTGAGAAAGAGCAATTAAAGAAGGGAGAATCGGCAAAAAAGCAATAAAAAATATAATTACTTACTTGCGTACAATAAGTACTTATAGTACCTTTTCATTCTCCTTCCTAATAATCTATTGTTGTAAAGAGTGTTTGCCATTTTTGATCCAGAAAAAGTGAGATAATTGTTTTAACAACCGTAACGACTGCGATTGGAAAGGTTTATGCTTTTGGTCCAGAAAAACTGAATGTATTATTAAAGTTTGTGAATACGTGAACGAAATCTAACCAACGATTTGATACAACAATATCCGAAGATATTGGCATGGGACTTTGGAAAACTTAATAATAAAATAATCTTAGTCTAACTTGTTTCTCACGTCCAAGTTACAGATTAGCAGCTAATTCCTCTAACCTGTAACAATACATGTACGTAATCTCTCAGTGCCACAATCAGCATATTCCTAAACGTGTATCCACTTGATACATGTACATGTACATATATTTCATAATCTTATAAAGTTCTTGCTCAAAGTTTAATAACACGATTTTTTACTTTGAGTTTTGCTTTTTATATTTTGTGAAGTTTAAGTGTATTAACTAGTTTATAACTGCATGATATATTTTAAATATACAGTAGTTGCTTCGATCGTTATTATTTTTGTTTTGGATCTTTCATTTGTTATCCGAGTCTTTTTAAAACAACCGTCGAATTACTATTTGTTGCATTTCCCTTCGCCAAATACCCGGTGCTAACTAATACTTTAAATTCTTTAAAGTTGTAAATTTTCTAGAATCGTAACATTTTTCAATCACTGTAGTTACACTTAGTAACCTAGCCATGCGAAAAAAAGGTCTATCACGTGATTCAGATCACATCCGATATCCCCTTTAAAATCATGCACCTATCAAATCGCAAGATCAATGTGTAACGCAAAAATTGAAAGCAATGCTTACTTTTGCAAAATAGCTTGTATCTTGAAATTTACTTATGAAACAATCATTTATGTTCTAACAAAAGTGTTCCTTGCGAAATTTTACTGTATATTACACTCCCGTTTGCTATATAATAACCTTAACCCTAAACCTAACCGAAACGTCTTAATATTATGCATTTATAATTAAAGGGATATTGGATGGTCGGGTCGTCTTTAGGATCGGAATCACGTGATCGACACTTTTTTTCGCCATAGCTAGATTATTAAGTTACACTATCACCAAGTATTGTATCGGTATCAAAATAGAATGTGGTGTAACAAATTATAATGTGTACATTTACCTGTGGGGATTAACGAGTTTCACCATGTACTTCTACATGCCCGATTATGTCACATAGTGTACGTATCGGTATAGCGATATGCACTTAATTTTGTAGGTGAAACCCTGGACGGTATATGCACGTGCATGTACATGTAAATAGCGATAGAACAATGGTTATCGATATTATCGATATCGAATTTTTGTAAAATGTCATCGTTAATAGCCTCATCATCTTCATGTAACAAAAACGAATGGCTTGAGCTTGCGATTATTAAAAAACAAATAAAATTTTACGACTATGAAAAGTTTACCAATAAAGAAGTAGTTGGCGCCGGAGCATTTGGCGAAGTATCAAAGGCAAATGTGATAAATAGTAATTTGATGGTTGCGCTAAAAAGATTCTGGATGGTAAACGAAAAATCAAAGAAAAAAATAAATAAGAAATTCATTAAAGAGGTAACTTTTATTTAAAATAAACAAAAATTAAAATAATATGATCAGCAAATATTGATGTTGTTGATAAAATATTTTTCATTAGTTACAATTTCTTATTAAACTTAAACAACATGAAAATGTTATTCAGCTATATGGAATTACACAAGGTAAAATCAAAGTAAAGGAATTGTGTTTTAAAATTTGAGCGAGAACTTATAAGTTTGTGAAATAGATCCAACTTCGAATGGATACATACTTGTTTTGGAATATGCTAACGGAGGCACACTTAGT